>JARFJB010001206.1:170000-292500 GCA_036346205.1 Vesta saturnalis | reverse complement strand
TGTGTGTGTCGTGTGTGGTGTGTGCTGTGCTGTGTGTGCGTGTGTGCTGTGCTGTGTGCGTGTGCGTGGTGTGTGCGTGTGTGCGTGTGTGTGTGTCGTGTGTGGTGTGTGCATGTGTGGTGTGTGTGTGCGTGGTGTGCTGTGTGTCGTGTGTGCGTGTGTGCGTGTTCGTGCGTGCGTTGTGTGTGCGTGTGCTGTCGTGTGTGCGTGTGTGCGTGTGTGTGTGTGTGTGTGTGTGTGCGTGTGTGCGTGTGTGGCGTGTGCGTGTGGTGCGTGTGTGTCGTGTGTCTGTGTGTGTGTGTGCGTGTGTGGGTGTGTGCGGGTGTGTGCGTGTGTTGCGTGTGCTGTGTGTGTGTGTGTGTGCTGTGTGCGTGTGTGTGTGTGTGTGCGTGTGTGTGTCGTGTGTGTGCGTGAGTGGTGCCTGTGTGCGTATGTCGTATGTGTGTCGTGTGTGCGTGTGTGTGTGTGTGTGTGTGTGTGTGTGTGTGAGTGAGTGTGCCTGTGTGCGTGTGTTCTTCTGGGCGTGTGCGTGCGTGCGTGTTTGAGTGTGTGCAGTGTGTGCGTGTGTGCGTATGTGCGTGTGTGTCGTGTGTAGCGTGTGTACGTGTATGCGTGTGCGTGGTGCGTGTGTGCGTGTTTGCGTGTGTGCATGTGTGCGTGTGTGCGTGTGTGCGTGTGCTGTGTGTGCGTGTGTGCGTGTGTCGTGTGTGTGTGTGCGTGTGTGCGTGTGGTGTGTGTGTGTGCTGTGTGCGTGTGTGCTGTGTGCGTGTGTGCGTGTGTGCGTGTGTGCGTGTGTGCGTGTGTTCGTCTGTGCGTGTGTGTGCGTGTGCGTGTGTGCGTGTGTGCGTATGTGTGTCTGTGCGTGTGTGTGTGTGTGTGTGTGTGTGTGTGCGTGTGTGCGTATGCGTGTGTGCGTGTGCGCGTGTGTATGTGTGCGTGCGTGTGTGCGAGTATGCTTGTGTGTGTGTTTGTGTGTGCGTGCGCACGTGCGTGCGTACGTGCTTGCGTGCGTGCGTGCCTGCGCGCGCGCGCGCGTGTGTGTGTGTGTGTATGTATGTATATTCGTATCCTCCATAACTCCAGAACAAAATTTTACTTGTTTTCATTTGGTTAGAGCTGATTAGGTTTTGGGAGAAATCTTGCGGTGGAGAGGGGGGTTTATTAGGTTCAGTTTTTGGTTTTTATTAAATATTTCTAAAACAGCTGCCTATTTCAACGATATAAAACATATCGGTTAATTATATTCTATGCAACATTTTGATACGACGCATAAGTTAGCGGCATAAAGTAGAATTTGCAAAATTTGGACGACTTGCGAAATAGGATATTTGCTGGGTGTAATTCTATTAGAAACGGTGTTAGTGTGTTCAAAAGAGTTCGGCAGTCAATGACGAGAAGATTAAACCCTTGTATTCAGTCTGGAGGAAGTCATTTCGAACATTTATTGTAGATTGAGCAACTTTACATGTACTTTTTGATAATAAAATGTTCGTACTGTCGGAAATTTTTGTTCACCCTGTATCTTCAAAACAAAGGGGTTTTTCAAAAATCGTCATAGGATAAAATATTCTTAGAATAGGCCAAGAAATAACCCCTTGAATTTTTGTCACATGTTTATCTAACACCCTGTATATTCCTGGGAGACTCCACCATTCCTAGAAAACTGTGTCAATAATTGGGTAAGGAAACGGCAATCATGATTAAAATAATTTCGAGGACCTTTTTAGCCTGTCAATGAATTAAATGTTTGAGAACCATACGACAAACTTAAAGATGAAGTTATAAGTAAATCTGTTTTTAGGTAAAATAAATTGAGAATTGTAAAAATAGCAAAACCAAAATATTTTACGAAACTAAACATCTAAAAAGAAAAAGTTTTACATAACTAAACAATGGAGCATACGAGCAACGTTATTGTATTCAACAGTAGCGCCTGCTTTATCAATCTACATAAAGATGCGTATATGTATATGCTTTATTAATTTTCATGAAATCTAAACGTAAACAGAAGGCGACATACTACTATTGTCATATAAACATTATTTACATAATTTAATTGCGTCAAGTTAGAATTTACTGGGGGTTTGAAATTGTGTGAAATGTAATACTCCTAAAATCTGGGAACTAATTAGTTTTATTTATTTAATTAGGAAAATATTAATTCGTTTTACGTTTTACAATTTTAAATTAAAGAAGGGACAATAACGATTTCATACAAATGCTTGTTCAGAGAATTTCTTATTGTATCAAATTTACTACCCAATAGTTTCATCTGCCAGCGTACTCCATAAGTAGTTATGGCTACCCAGAAAATTTGACGGTTATGTGATACATACTCTTTCTTGCCTCTAAATTAAAAAAACTCTACTAAAAATGTAGCATTGATTGAAACAGCTGTTTCTGTAAACTGTCATTAATTATGTCACACCTTATGACAATAAATGAATACGATTAGGTCGCAATATCAGTTTGAATTTACAATTTCATCTTTTGTGGAAGAAACACTAAATTATTAAATTGGTACAACTATTAATTAACATATCTGTTAAATGTACGATTTTTATCAGGAAATGCCATGCATTACTATATAGAATTGAACAATAATAACAGTTCGTAGAAATAATATTATTCAGCCGTTGTGCCAAATTTGACAATTTGTAAATTTACTTGTTACTGTATTTATAGGTATACTGTCAGTTGGTCTGTGAGTTACTTAGTGTGTATCATACTTATCTCTGTATCATATTAGAGAAATATCTAATAGTGAATCAGATTTAGAAAATACGTCTTGTATGCCGCCAGAAATTTCAAAATTAACGGCTAGCGCTGCAGAAAATCTCCTACCTAACAAGTCATAAAGTAAATATGATACGACATACAAAGTTTTATGGATTGGCAATTGGCGTAAAAAACATCGTTATTTTCTGAAAATGTTATCCCAGTGTATTTTATTCGTCATTGCGGGCGTATTATTCTGTGCTAAAAAGTACATTGACTATACTAAAAAACAGCTACATAAAATTTGTCGCCAACCCCAATGATAACTAGCATTATAAAACAGTAAGGTTCTGTTCTTGTAAACCGCAATACTGCGTTTGGACAAGTAAATTAGTAAATAAGTAAAATTTTGTGGAAATATTTTGCTCCATATGATGAGAAATGCCCATAATTATAAATTGTCCATCTTTCCCATCGATACAATGCGATTGGCATTTTCCTAACGAAATTGGTGAGTAAATAAACTTTTTGGTTATCTTTAGCTTCAAATGGTGAACAAAACAGTAAAACAACAACAAATAGTTCTTGTCCATCTAACCATATATAAATATTTACTTTAGACATTTTTGACACCATGTAATAAATCAATGCCCTAAAACCATTGCAATTAGTTCTTGTTCATGCTTTTGATCGTTTTTCTAAGAAAAACGCTTTTGGGCATTTTTGATCCCAAGTAATCACCTTCACCATAAAACCATAACATTAACCAACCAACCCCTTAAAATCATAAAAGTTCGTGTTTTCAATAGCGTTAAACCAAAATGTGTAAGGAAAAAAAGGCTGTACAATTATAAAATAAATGGTTCTTTTATTTTATAGAAAACAAAATCCAAAAATGAAAGATAAGCATATTTACTAGCGTCATTTGTATTCGGCTACATAATTTTGTTTAAACTAATTCATAATTTAAACAGGCGTCCTGGGGGTAACATTCCATATTTGAGAAATCAGAATGTGATATTTTCAGAAAGAGTCATTGCAAACAGTATTTCTTTTTTCAATCGTTCAAATGTGTAAGGAAAAAAAGGCTGTACAATTATAAAATAAATGGTTCTTTTATTTTATAGAAAACAAAATCCAAAAATGAAAGATAAGCATATTTACTAGCGTCATCTGTATTCGGCTACATAATTTTGTTTAGACTAATTCATAATTTAAACAGGCGTCCTGGGGGTAACATTCAATATTTGAGAAATCAGAATGTGATATTTTCAGAAAGAATCATTACAAACAGTATTTCTTTTTTCAATCGTTTCAGAGATACGGCCAATTTTTTACTTAGGGAGGCATACGCCATGATTGCTTCAAAATAATCATTGGGTGAACCATCACATTGTTTAAAAAAAATTGAACTTAAATTGCATATTGCTTTACTTTGATGCTAATAGCGGTTATAGTAAATGCAACTTGGGATTACAGTATTTAAAATGATCAATTCAACAATATATAAATTTATTTGAACCATAATCATCATTTCATAACATATTATATGATATTCTAACATCCTCCGTAATTTGTAGTGTGCAACCCGGTGCAGTTGCAGCACTTTGGCTCTCCCGCCTCTCGGGTCTTCTTACAATCCCTGGTGTGATGCGTCCCCGCACACTTCACACATCGGGGCTGTGCGTGGCATCCGCTGGTAGTATGCCCGTATCGCTGGCAGTTGTAACACTGGCCTGTCCCGTTCTTCTTGTGGGGCGACTCCACTCGCACCCTCAAGTATCCTATAGTCGTGATGCTGAAGATCTCCTTGGACCTTTCGCTTCTTTCGAGGTGGACCAGTGCCATGGCGGTCTTCCGGTGTTCGAGTCCGGCGAACATCCGGCTAACCTTCTGGACGTCAAACCCCATGGATTTGAGATCGTTTTTTACCGTTTCTAGCATCTCGTCGTCTTGTGGGATGCCCTTGATGACTACCTTTAGCGGTTTTGCCTCTGCTAAAAGGTAGACGTTGAACTGCACTCCGATGGTATCCAGTGCAGTTGTTGCCGTTCTGTATTCGTCGGGGGTACTTAACATCACTCTGATCCCGTCGTTGTATGTTCTGGTAGCCTTTGGGGTAATTCCGACCGAGGTTAGCTTCTTCATTGTCCTGGAGTAATCCTGTCGGTGGAGAATTAGTGGCGGTGTCCTTTCTTTTCGGGCGGGCATTTCTTGGTCTTTTGCTTCGGCGTCCACCCGTGGTCGCTTAACACCGCCTTTCTTAGTGACGGTCTTGTATTCTTCCTCTTCAGAGAGGGCGTCTTCACCTTTTTATTGCTGGGAAGCTACTGTGCAGACTTCCATCTTGTCGTGGAGTTTTTCGGTTTGTCTTGTCGGTTTTGTTGATGCTTCGGGAGTTTCATCGTTCCCTCTCTTCTTCCCGTTGTGCCTCTTCTTCTTAGGACTCGGGGGCTTTTCGTTGCGTTGGTCTTCTGCGCGAACTTCGGGGGTCTTGATCGTGGTGTTGTTCGTCGACTTTTTGGTTGTGATCGCGTCGAGTTGCTACGACTTCTTTGTGCTGAGCCTGTAGGGTTCCTATGGTTGCCTTAAGCTCTTCGATTGTTCTCTCTTGGTCCTGAAGTTTCTGTAGATGACCTGCTATCACCATGTCTTTGGTGCTGATGGTATCTTGTGCTATTAGCCACTGTTCTCGGTAGATGTCTTCTATTCTGAGATTTTCCTTTTCTTCCTCTTCATACTCGCTTCCTTCGTCTGACGACATCTTGGCTGGCTCCTCTCCGAGACCGGATCTGTGCGGTTTTAACCACACACTTCCGGTGCGAAGATTTTAGTCTACTGAAATAAAAGATTAGTACTCGATACTCGTCGTACGTTCTTTTTATATGATATCGCCAATAGGCGTATCGAAATGTCTGAGAAAACTACCTCCCAAAACGAGTGTTCTGTTCAAGAGCTCAACACAGACTTCCCCTATACCGGTAGTTGAACTGTCATTTGATATAGCTAATATACAATCATCTACGTACCCTTTATAAAACGCAATATGTGCGTTTCATCTTTGGATTATAGATTCCTCAACGCATTCCATCATAAGCTGAGCGATGCGTCATGAGATAGTGATTCCATTGCACACCCTTCAATTTGCTTATAAAATTTGCCTTCAAAAATTAGTTTTGTTGTCTTCATAAAATCAGTAATTTCTAAATTTGTATGTGCTTTGAGTTTATTTTAATTGATCGTAAGTGTAGTTACGATTAACTCCATTAGAATGTTGGTATATAGCATATAGCGAGGTCACGTCTAATGAGATTAATTTATAGTAATTTGGAATTTTTACACTATCGATAAACTGTTTAAATTCAAGGGAATCTTTGATATAGTAATTTGTTTGGCACGTAATTTTGCTGATTACCTCTGCTAAAAGCGTTGAGAGTTTGAGCGTAGGTGACTTTATATATGAGACTATAAGTCGTAGAGGAATTCCTTGATTGTGTAATTTTGGTAATCCGTATAATTTTGGGAGCTGTGCGTTGTGTATTGTTAAGTTTTTAATTTATTTTTTGTTGAGTTTTCCTTGTTCGATTATTGTTTTGTTTTTGAAAAAAAAAATTTGTGGTAGAGTTATGTTTAATTAGTTTATAAGTGGTATTATCTTGTAATAACTCCATAATTTTGAGTTTGTATTGGTTGCTTTTATTAGGGTGTAATACGGTCATTTGTGGATTATGTTTTATAAAATGTTTAGTATGGTTTATTTACAATTGTAATTGGCACTTTTATGTGATGGTGTTATACTTTTAGAGTTATAGCAGTAGTAGTCAATAGTAGCACCTCGACACCATAAAGCATTTTGTTTTTTCTGACGTCACAAGCTCCGCCCACTTTTGACCTTGGAAATTCCCCAAGACCTGCCACGTGGCTGACTTCGATTTTACCTTGGGAATTTCCGATGACGTAATTCTGCCTGGGAATTTCCGATGACATAATTCGGTGCAGAGGAATTTTCGATGACCTCGCCCTTTTGACCTTGAGGAATTGGTTGACCTTGAGATAGAGGTTGACCTTGATAAAGTTGTTTACCTTTAGAAAGTGGTTGACCTTGAGAAACTGATTTACCTTGAGAAAGTGGTTGACATTGAAGTAGCTGTTGACCTTGGACATGGATTTGCGCGGGAAACTTGAAATTGTCTTAATAAAAAGGAGGTTCTTGTAAGATAAGTGTAGGAGTTATGTTTTGGATCTGTGTTGGTTTGTCTGTGGTGGCATCTATTGTTGTACGGACTAATGAATGTTTTTGTAATCTTAAAAAAGTTGTTTCCGCGGGAAATTTGAAAATGAGGGGGAAACTTGAATTTGTATTCTAATAAGCGGGTCCTTATTGCTAACTTATAAGACAGGTGTAGGTATTCACAACTGGATTTCGGGTCTTTGTGCCCGGCCGCCTAAGTGGGAAATTTGTACTTGTATTTAAGTCTTTACTTTCTGATTGCTTATTGCGAGAAATTTGAACTTGTATTCTAATAAGGGGACGTAATGCTAACTTGTAAGACAGACATAGGGCTCTGCAACTTGCTTTCGGACCTTAGCCACCTGGTCCCTTGGTGGGTAATGTGAATTTGTATGTAAGTCTTTACATTCTGATTGTTTATTGCGAGAAATTTGTATTTAAGTCTCTGCATTCTGTTTGGTTATGGCGGGGAATTTGAATATGTATTCTAATAAGGGGCCCTAATACTAACTTGTAAGATAAATGTAGGACTTTACAAGTTGCTCTCGGGGCTTAGCCCCTTGCTACATCTTTGTTTTCAATATTGTATTAAATCTTTCGGTCCCCACATTTTGATTTTGCCAGAAATTTGAACGTGTATTCTAATAAGGGGGCCTAATTCAGACTTACAAGATAGGTATAGGGCTTCAAAAATTGCTTTCGAGCCTTCGCCACACTGGAGGAATATTTGAAGTTGTATTTAAGGTTTTTCAGGTTATGGAGGGAAATTTAAATTTGACTAATTAACTCATAAGGTCTCCGGAACTTGCTTTTGAGCTCCCCCCCCCCCGGTTGTCATAGCTCCCTTGGCGGTAAATTTGAAATTGTACTTCTCTACATACAACGCTTGTCATTATCATTAGACCGCCATAATAATAATATGATGCAAATTCGTTTTGAAAACGGTCAAACACCCCGTGGCAAATAAACAAGCTGACTTTCATTTACAATTTTGATAATACACAAATCTTTTAAAACTAACATCGATTCCATTTCGTAAGGCAATTTAAAAGTTTGGCAATACACAAGAGTTCTTCAAGCTAACACCGATTTCATTTCGTAAGGCAGCTATAGGTCGGTGTTTATTTTAACCACGCTCATCATTATCATTAGACAACCATAATGACAATAATATCCCACAAATTAACGTGTACAGCCAACATAATCAAACTTGAAATCAGTCTTCTAGCAATTAAATAAAGTAAGTAAAATAAGGGGCAAGGGTTACAATAAAAAAAACGAGTATTTACCAGGGTTGTTGGCGATAATCGTATTGGACCAACGCCTTGACAGAGTAAACAGTAGCTCACAACAAATTTCACTTTAAACGTCTTGCTTATAACTGAATAATATAATGTACTTAGAGACTTCCAGCCATCATTAATAGAAAGTAATTATTTTTTGATTTCATCAGTTATATAATTACAATAACAACTATTCAAGTACATCTAAAACTCTAATTAGCTAATTACGCGAAAGTAGGACTGCCCATGAAAATGGAAATGTGATGTTCGCGTTCTTTGCGCGTGTGATTATACTTATTTTTAAAAGCAGACTTGCTTGTGACGTCATCTAATGGTGCAGTTTTAAACTAGCGCATTTTCTCTGTAATGGAAGTTGATCGTGGCCCTACCTAGTAGTCTATTTTTAAAGCAGATTTCCGACGCCGCTTAGAGATGTATTTTTAAACTAGCCAATGTTTTCTGTGATATAAGTTGATCATGCTCGTCTCTCCAGCGTCCCTCTCGTCACCCTCGCCTATATCGTTTCTCATCTCTTCTCCCTCGCCTCGCTCGTTTCTCACGTATCTCCTGTCTCTTTCTCCCCTCTCGCCTCTCACGCTTCTCAGCTCTCTCTCTCTCTCTTCCTCTACCTCCCTCTTCCCACCCTCACTCCTTCACCATCTCTCCCCCTCCCATACCCCTCTCTCTGTCCATCCATCCGTCCGCCCCCTCTCTCTCGCGCTCTCTCTCCCCCTCTCCCTCTCGCCGTCCGTGCGTCCGTCGGCCCGTCCGCCCGCCACTTCCCTCTCCCCTCCATAATCCTCTCTCTCACCGTCCGTGCGTCCGCCCGTCCACCGCTCTCTCCCCTTTCTCTCCTTTTCTTTCTCTCTCTCTCCCTCCGCCCCCTCTATTCTATTTTAGTTTATTTATTCTAGAAATTAGATCACTGCGAGAAGAGGTTTGGAAATCTAATGAGCAATTTACGCAAGCTCGAAATCATTATTCGGATACAATTGAAAAAGGTTTTGCTCTTATTGAAGAAAACTCAAAGAGCATCAATTTGTTAGCAAACAGAATGGATGATCTAGCTAACAATTATGTTGAACAAAAATTATTAATAAATGAGTTAGAAATTCATGGTGTTCCCTATAAGCAAGGTGAAAATGTTATCAAACTTTCTCAATGTTTATTTGAAGTCGTTGGACATGCGGTTGATAATGCTAAGTTTAACGAAGTATATCGTACGAAAGGCAGTATCGCAACGAGGACACCTGGGGTTATCGTGGTCAGTTTTCTCAGGAAAATGGATAAGGATAACATTTTGGAGAAGTGGTAGTCTGGACGTAAGATTATTACCAATCGAAACTTGGGTTTTATTGATGGAGAAGCATCTAGGATCTACGTGAATAACCGTCTGACATTCTTTAATAGGAAATTATTTAAATATGTAAAAATAATTCAAAAATCTAATAAGTTAAAATATGCGTGAGAAAAACGGCTGACAGTCATATAAAAATTATTAAATCGGTGAAAGACATTACTGATCTAAAACGCGACCTAATCTAATATTATTAACATTTCTTATTTCTTTAATTTTTGTTGCTTAAAATGTTTTCAGTTAATGAATATTTTAATCATATTTTTGTTAACTGTCAGAAACATTTAAAAATAGCGCATATAAATGTGCAGCCGTTGCCAGCTCATTGGGATGAATTCAAATTTATATTTGAAGACAGTAATCTAGACGTAATTGCAATTACCGAGACCTTAAAACCATCATTAGATTCAGAATTATTTAGTTTGTTTGGATATAATTTTTTTAGAAAGGAGACTTGGGAAAGAAGGCGGATCTGATATGTGAAATTATCCAGGAATCTCCGGGGGTGTATTAACATGTGCTAGAATATATTACATGTAAAATAAGTTCTCCAAATAGTAACAAATGTCTGATTAGTGTGGTTTACCGACCACCTAAAGCGCGTCGCTTAAAAGACTTTATTGAAATTATGCAAAGCGTTTCTGTAAGTTATAATAAAGTATTAATTGTCGGGAATTTTAATTCTAATATGAATGCTGATTCGACCAACACGTGTAAGCTTGAATTGAAACAAATTTTAAATGAAATTAATTTCGTATACGTTAAACTAGAACCTACTTTTCACTTTAGAAATGAGACTCGACTTCAAACCTAATAATCACCAATGACTTGAGTAATATACATACTACTGGTCAATGTATAGCAGCCGGAATATTCTCCCATGACATAATCTGTTGTCTTAATACATGTCCTTCAGAAAAACTAACACACTTATAAAACGTCGAATTTTCAAAAATTATAATATTGAAAAAATTAGAGATGATATTGGGCGATGTGAATTTAATAAAATTCATAACCTGCTTTCAGTAAATGATAAAGTAATGGAATTTACTAGATTGTGTCAATTGATAACCAATAAACATTTTCCTGTAAAAGAATTTAAAAGTAGAAAGCGACCATCTCCGTGGTTTAACGATAATGTAAGAACCTGGATGAAACAACATAATAAATTACTGTACCAATATAGATAAGAACGAACTGATGAAAATTGTAATCGATATAAAGTTTTAAGAAACAAAATTTAAAAATCTCATACGAAATGCGAAGTTTGAATACTCAGTTTAAAAGCGGTAAATTAAGTAATCAAGAATTCTGGAAAAAGGTAGGAAACTTGATGTTAAAAATTCAAAGAATAATACTAATGATCCGGTTGTCCCTATTAATGATCATAACAGTTTCTTTTGTAACAAATGCACACCTGCTTCGCAGAATTTAGACATAATGAACTATTATAACACGAGCAAATTTGGAATAAAATCAAAATCTGTGGGATATGATGAAATGCATATAGACTTTTTAAAAATAATACAAACTGATGTGCAAGATTTGGGTCACCTATTCAATGAATCAATTAAAAGTGGTATATATCCAGACATGTGGAAAAAAGCATACATACTACCATTGAAGAAAATACCGAATGTGCTTCATATGGACCAATTAATATATTTCCTGTGTTAGGTAAAGTCCTTGACAAAATAGTATTTCAGCAAATATCCGCATATATTAATTCTAATAATATATTAAATAAACACCAGTCAGCATGTAGAAGTGGACACAGTACAGAAACCTTATTAATTTGTATTAGGTAAAGTCTTTGACAAAATAGTTTTTCAGCAAATATCCGCGTATATTAATTCTAATAATATCTAAATAAACACCAGTCAGCATATAGAAGTGGACACAGTACAGAAACGTTATTAATTAAATTAACTGATGATATTCGAAAGAGTATCGATGCAGGCAAAATAACAATTTTAGTATCCTTAGATTTTAGCCAACCGTTCGATAATGTAGTATTGTTAAGTATTTAAAGTCGTTAAATTTCGCAGATCATACTATTAAATGGTTTTATTCGTATACATCTAATAGGTTTCAGTGTATAAGAACCAATTCTGGTAACGTATCGGATTGGAAACCGGTAATTAAAGGAATTCCACAAGGATAAACATTATCAGCTTTGTTGTTTACAATATATGTGAATAGAATAAAAGTGTAACAACCTTTTTTGTGGTTGTATTAAAAAGTACATTAATTTAAGAATCGTTCATCTATTTGGCATAATATTAGAAAAGTTTTTAATTATTAATGTGTAGATTTGAAAACTGGCAATTTAATTGGCATTTCCTAGAACAAATCTTTTGGGCGTAATATTACATAAATAGTTTTAGTTCCCTTTCTTAAAAAATTGGATTTATATTATTGTATTCGCGCAAGCGTGAATATTAAATATACTTGAGTTATTCAGAAAGCTTTTTATAATTCAGTTAATGCTGACTGTTAACAGCAATAAGAATGATTTTTACTTAATTTTTTATATAGTGTGCCATCATATTTTGGTGGTAAGTTGTTTTTTCTCATTATATTTTAAAGCTAAAGCCTTTGTTTTTTTTAGGCACCTTTTTACCACCTTTTAATTTTTTAATTACTCACTTTTCAAGTATGCATTTTTTAAGTACTTACTTTTAAGTACGCCTCTTTTTATTCATTTAACTTGTATACGTAATAATCTTTAATGGCGAGAATACAATAAGTTTATTGGATTGAAAATTTCTACAAATACATAGTTAATCGAGTTATTACAAGACTCGCATCATACTAGTTGACAGTTCCGTATCCGAAATGAACACTGGAAGCTGTCGGTTAGAAAACCATTATACAGAGGTATTTATATAGTGGTGAATTTTTTAGTTTTTAAGCTTAGCTTTAAAAACCTTTTTTTTTTCTTCCTCTCCTTATTATCCATAAATTTGGTAAATAAACTTTATTGCATATTGTTATTTTTTGTTATTACTAGAAAGCTTTTAATGTTCATTAAATAGGTTTTGTTATTCCTTGTCAAAGATAACATGGTGCCCGAGGATTCATTTAATTATATTTTATAATTTTTTTACATTGCATTTTTTAGTAATTAGAGAAATGAAAATAACTAAGCAGGTGAGAAACAAGCCGCATTTCAGGTAGGTTAATCAAGATCTAAATTAGAACTCTCTCTATCTTAATCTACCGATGAGTCAACGGCACATTCATTATTTTATCTACATTATTGTTATTACAATTTGGCGATAATTTAATTTTATTAAGGTTACAAAAGATATAATAAAAAATTGTAAACATATTATGTTCTTGGATGACCTTAGCATATATAAAAGTGCGAAAGTTAAAACCATTGATTATGGTATCCATCAGATTCAAGAAGATCTAAATAACATAAACGAGTGGAGCAAAAATCGCGGACTTGCTCTAAATCCGGTTAAATGCAAGTATATCAGCTTTGGACACAACAAGCAACTCTGCAACTTGAATTATAGCGAAATTTCATATCCAAAATTAAACGCAGTAGTGTTAAATCGAGTAGATAGGTTAAAGTTGTTAGGAATAACGATCGATAATAATTTGTCGTGGACCCACCAAACGAATATAATTTGTAATAGAGTGAGCGAAAATTTACAAACTAAAAAACTGTTCTTCTTACTTATCTTCAGCAGTTAAAAGTACTATAATTAACGCATTTGTTTTTCCAAGTTTTATATATTGCATATCAGTGCTGACCGATCTAAACTACACCCAACTTCAGAAACTGCAACGATCACAAAACTTGTGTATGAGATACATACTGAATTTAAAAATTGATAATAGAGTATATGTGATAAGTACCCTAGCCTTTCCATGTTAAAAATTAAGGAACTACAACATCTTAGAATATTATGCATTCTTCAAACCGCAATAAAAACTAATATACCTGCCTGCATAAGTGATACAATCAATTTTTTTAGTGGCAATACACGTCAAAGTAACAACAAGCTTATTATACCTAATTATCATACAGCAGTTTATGAAAAATCTTTTATTATAAAGGCCACTAAGTTGTATAAGGATTTAGAAGATGAAATAAAAAATATTAGCTCAGTAGTTCTAAGAAAAAAATTAAAGACTTATTCCTTTCAAGATACAGAGATTAAGTTAGTATTATAGCCTTATTTAATTAATTGTTGATAAACATTTATAACGCTTAGATAATGTTAAGTTCAGATCTTTAAGCATTAAGTTCATTTTCAAGAATAACTAATAAATTTATTCTAGTTTCAAATAACCTTGTTAGTCTTACTTAAGCAATTACTATATAAAGTAGTTTTTAAGGAACTATATTTTTTATAGAGTTATACTTTGTAAGCATCTCTTGAAGATGTAAGAGAGGACCCATTGAAACCTAATCTAAACGAGATTATAAATAAGTAATCAATCAATCAATCGATCTCTCTCTCTCTCTCTCTACTTCTCACAATCACACTCACTCTCACTCTCACTCTCACTCCCACTGCGCTCCCTCTCCTCTCCTCCTCTCCTCTCCCTCTCCTCTCCCTCTCCCTCTCCTCTCCCTCTCCTCTCCCTCTCCTCTCCCTCTCCCTCTCCCTCCCTCCCTCTCCCTCTCCTCTCCTCTCCTCTCCCTCTCCCTCTCCCTCTCCCTCTCCTCCCTCTCCTCTCCTCTCCTCTCCTCTCCCTCTCCTCTCCTCTCCCTCTCCTCTCCCTCTCCTCTCCTCTCCTCTCCCTCTCCCTCCCTCCCTCTCCTCTCCTCTCCCTCTCCCTCTCCCTCTCCTCTCCTCTCCTCTCCTCCCTCTCCTCTCCCTCTCCTCTCCCTCTCCTCTTCCTCCATATTTCAACAAGAATCGGCGATCATTCATACCTCGTGGGCGCAAAGCAACATATTTGTTAAATAAATTTAGGAAAAATTCCCCTACAACTGTAAATGGTTTAATTTTTGTTGTTTTGCTATCTGGAATTTTAATATGTAGCAGAGTTTTCAGGTGAAAAAAGTATAAAATATAAAGACTTGTTTTCATTCTATTTCTAAAACTTACCTTCATTGCCAAGTATTTTCGTCCGACGCTTCCGATAAGAATTTGTTAAATTGTTCTTTTGTAAATACTTTGGCCTGCTTTGGGGTGTTTCCTTCATTCTGCTTCTTTAGATATGCACGAAGTTTCAAGTATTTGCTTATATCTATCGCATGTCGAATGCTCAATATGATTTTATCATCGAATATTGGGACCACATTGTCGAGCTTTTCATATTCATTTTTGTTGCTAATTCGGCAAAATAAGCTAACATTACGATTTCAAAGTAACTTTTTACATTTTTTTCATCGCACCATTTTATAAATTGCTGAAAAGCGCGTTCATACATTTTGCTCGAACTTGTAGGTAATAGATCATTTATTGCTGTATTTCTCCAAATCCATTTTAATTTACACAAATAGGGACAAAAAGTTTAATAAAATACTTACAATAACACGTAGAATCTTCACAATTTTCAACTTGCTTAATGCATTGTTTTCAACGAATTTAAGTGTAAAAACGTCTGAAGAAAAAATAGTATATTTTATGAGGCGAAAAGAGACTTTTTGTTGCTAACTACGTTCATCAGTAAAACATACAGATTCTCCACAAAAAGTGTCCGCTCCTTATAAAATAATATACTATTAAATCTGTAGTTGTCACTTTTATATGTCACACAATTCAGGTACGTACTATCACTTAGTATTTCAATTTGTTCTTAATATTATAGATAACAATAAATTCTTGATAATGGTGTAAATCCAAACTGCGAAATGTAAAACACAGATTTTGCTTTTAATTAATTGAATCATTCATTCCCAGAGATAATTTATATATTGGTTAAATAAACAAGGTTCAAAAAAATAAATACAATTAAAATAAATATATGTATAAATAATAAGTGGAAGAAAAGCTCAAAACCAAAAATTCTCAATTACTTTTTTATTACATGTGTAGTTAAAAAAATAGTCCTATACATAAATATACAGGGTTAGTCACGCTCAACGGGACGAAACCTAGCGGTAAAACGGTAAATGATATCAAAAAATCGTTTGACACAAGTATGTCTACAAATTAAAATTAGTGTGGAATATACAGGGTTACTCAAAAAAAAGTTACATATCAAAGTTATGTTTTTTTAAATGGATCACCCTGTATTTTATTACTTTTTTGAATCCTACTTTAAAAAATAATATGTATTTATTCAAGTAACCCTATATCTAAGTTTGATAGTTTTCGAGTTATTCAATTGTTTCTAAAAATGTAGAGTAATTGAAAAAAATTAATTACAACTTAACAGAATTTTTTTAATTAATTTGCTTTTAGATTTCGATTCTACACTTCTTGGACTGTATATCAGAATAATTACAATAGTAAAATAATATGCAGGGTGTTCCTAACTTCAACTTTGATTTTCTCCAAGTATTTGGTGCTATTACTTTGTTATCTTAAATGGAACACCTTGTATTTTATTCCTTCCTGAGAAGGGATATTTAATGCTCTTTTAAACTGATATAGGGTTCTCTATCCCAATTTTCAATATTTTCCGAGATATTTCCATTATTTTACCCGTATGCATAAATATTGATGGTTTTATGGCAAATACTGACAAGATAGCCTTGGAATACAAAAGAAAATAAATTAAACATTTATAATTTGAAAATTTACATATTAAAGAAGTATTTCTTTTAAATGAATCCCCCTGAACTTTGTTACATTTTTTAATTGTCCTTAAAAAACTAACGTATTTATTTAGGTCACCGTATACTCAAATTTCATACTTTACGAATTATTCAATTTTTTCTAAAACTGTAGTGTAACAAAAAAAGTTAATTGCAACTTAATACAGACTTTTTGAGTAATTCGCTCCTTGAACTTTCTAATAAAATAAGTAAAATTGTATGTTCCAAACTTTAACTTTGATGTGCATCAAGTTTTTAGTGTTATTATTAAATGGAACACCCTGTATTTTATCCCTGCATGAAAACGAAAATTTAATATTATTTTCCCTATCCGAATTTTCTTTATTTCCAAATTATTTGCATTATTTTATCAGTATGCGTAAATGTTGAAGATTTTATGATAAACTCTAAGTAGGCTTTGAGAAAATTAACAAATAAAACATTTTCTTATGTCAGATAGTAAAAACTTATTTAGTGTTGATTTTACAATTTAACATAATTAATACAATGAAAGAATACCCAATTGAAGATCGAGTAAATATGATTTTTATATTAGGTGAATGTTTTCAAAATTGCTTATTAGCATCACGTGTTTATGCTGAAAGATATCCTCAAAAAGACCATCCTCGTAAAGAAGTGTTTGAGAGACTTTTAAACCGATTTATTGAAACTGGCAGTGTTGAATATAAAACACGAGAAATAGCAAAGCCCGTAACGGAAAATGAAGATTTACAACTAGCAGCTTTGCAATCTGTAATTGAAAATCGCAATAACACTTCTACAATTATTTCTCGAGAACTCAATATAAGTCAATCCAGCGTAAGTAGAATAATAAGAAAACATAACTATCATCCGTATCATATACAAATGCATCAGCATTTGTATGGAGTGGATTTTCAACGTAGACTGGAATTTTGTCTATGGTTTCTCGACCATACGGCAGAAGATCAATATTTTTATGATAATTTGTTATTCACTGACGAAGCTACATTTCACAATAATGGACTGGTTAATAGGCATAATTTTCACTATTACGCCACTGAGAATTCTCATCAATTTAAAACAATAGATTGACAAAATCGTTGGTCCCTAAACGTATACGGGGGACTAATAGGAGAACATGTAGTAGGGCCATATTTTTTTAATGGCCATTTGAATGAAAGAGAATTTTTAAGATTTTTGGAAATCGAATTTTGGACTCTCCTAGAAGATATTCCTTTAGATGTGAGGCAAAAAATGTGGCTACAATTAGATGGTGCGCCAGCACATTTTTCAAGGAATGTGAGGGAATATTTAGACCGGACATTTGAAGATATGTGGGTAGGTCGAGGAAGTCCTAGCAATTGGCCTGCTAGGTCTCCCGACTTAACAACAATGGACTTTTTTTCTGGGGATACATCAAAACTCTTGTGTACCACATTGCTCCAACTACCTCTGAAAACATGAAAATACGCATTAGAGAAGCATTCGCGACAATCACACCCCAAATGCTAAATAATGTGAAACGCTCATTTGAAAAGAGGATAATGCTGTGTATTCAACAAAATGGACATCACATTGAACATTTATTATAAAATGAGTTTAGTAGAGTGATTTTTAATGTTGTAATTATGTTAATTGTTATTCGTTTTATTGTTTAGTTTGTAAAATTATAATATTGTCAATTAATTTGTTTTATATTTCAAGGCCATCTTGCCAGTATTTACTATAAAACAATCAATATTTATGCATACTGGTAAAATAATGGAAATATCTCGGAAAATACTGAAAATTGGGATAGGGAATCCTATATTAGTTTGAAAGAGTATTAAATTTCCCTTCTCATAAAGAAATAAAATACAGGGTGTTGCATTTAAAATAACAAAGTAATAGCACCAAATACTTGGAGAAAATCAAAGTTGAAGTTAGGAACACCCTGTATATTATTTTACTATTGTAATTATTCTGATAGACAGTCCAAGAAGTGTAGAATCGAAATCTAAAAGCAAATTAATTAAAAAATTTCTGTTAAGTTGTAATTAAATTTTTTCAATTACTCTACATTTTTAGAAACAATTGAATAACTCGAAAACTATCAAACTTAGATATAGGGTTACTTGAATAAATACATATTATTTTTCAAAGTAGGATTCAAAAAAGTAATAAAATACAGGGTGATCCATTTAAAAAAACATAACTTTGATATGTAACTTTTTTTTAGTAACCCTGTATATTCCACACTAATTTTAATTTGTAGACCAAATAGACCTACATACTTGTGTCAAACGATTTTTGATATCATTTACCGTTTTACCGCTAGATTCCGTCCCGTTGAGCGTGACTAACCCTGTATATATATATATATATATATATATATATATATATATATATATATATATATATATATGTACATAATTTATTTGATCTTTTCATTAAATAATATATTCAGGAGTTCTAATTTGAGTTCTGTTGCAGTAAGTACGGCAATATGTCATTATACTTTTTTGACGGATCATAGTTGAAATATCTTTCACACGAATCAGTTTGTGAAAAGGTGGTGTAATTAAATTTATGTGTCTAGTACTTATAGATAACCATACAATTTCCTTTAATTTATGGGATACATGCTGATCCTTTATCCTGCAAATATTAATCACAAGCAAGAGTTTTGCTTATTTTGAATTATTTTTGTATCAATATGTAATTAAAAATTGTTATTAATTAATATTTTTGAACTACATGTTTACTTTTGAACTTATTCGTCCATAACAAAACTTATAATAATCTTTTTGTATCAATTCTATCTATACAAGGACCATAACCGTTGTCGCAGTAAGCAAGTTAAGACCAACATTCAGAGATCCACATAGAAGATACCGAGAACAACGAAATAAGATGGACGTCGGGACTACAGTAGCAGTATGATAAAGATGTTTATTATTAAGTTTTTATTTTGGTTATATTTTAATTCTAACCTCTATTTTACATTGGGTGGCTGTACAGACACGTCCTTCCGATATACATACATTTATTCATTTCTCAAGTCTCAAGTCTCTTAAACAATATTAATATCGACCATTATTATCAATCACGGTCGCCGTCGTACCGCCGTCATGGTTGTTTCTCAGTCCCCGACGACCGAACACTCACATCGACCTACTCTAAGGTTGCCCTCGCATCCCACACACTCTTACCCGACCACACGTTCACACGTACCACCACGATGCAGAACAATATTACTAACCCTTTTGACATCTACCAATAGTGCACAACATAACCCGCATGTCCCTACCACCTCCCAAGATATTGGCGTTCGCAATATTACCAAAATTTTGTCCCTTCTTAAAACCCTTTAACCTGCCGTAATTGAGCATCACGTTTTAACATCACAACACCTAGACTTCCATTTGCTTGGCTAAAGTAACAGATTCGCTAATTGCTAACACGCCGCTCAACTGAAATAAAGCAACTGTGGGTTAGCACATATATCTTACTCCTTCAAATACCACAATTGTCGGGAACTTCCCAGTTCTCCTTCACGTACGGCAATTCAGGAACCGACGCTTTCCTCACCAGAATCCGGTTTCGAACCCGAAATTCATATACACCAGCCTAACGCCGAACCTCTCATAATCCCGCTACACCTCCAACGTTGTACGTATGCTTACGAAGAAGGTAACAGTTCTGTCGTCTTCATTACCCACATCTCTATTCTTTAAATCCTTCGTCGTGGATGTTATAGCAAGACTAAGTAACGCGGGAGAAGGGGGGCCATCCGAGCGCACCTAACTTAAAAACCTCCTCCCCATCACAGAACTAAAACGCAGACAGATGTCAATTCAACTTTGCCAATTACAATGCCTACCTGCAGATCAGCACGCTAAACAGTTAGGGAAGTACCGCTTTATTAAACAGAAATTCCTTTTCGATTACCTAATTTTAACTGCTTCCGTCCAAACAATATCTCCAATGCGTTGCTAATCCCCAGGGTTCCGATGCCTTTTCTGATGACCTTTTGAAAATGTATCTAGCCTTCCTAATCCCATAATCCTAGGCCACTCGAAACCCCGACATACAATTCGGTGACTGCATGGTGAATAAAAAGGGCAAACTTTATTTTACACAGTACCCAACTCGTACCGTAATTTTTAAAGACTTTTCAATAGTCGACTGGAATACGTTCTCGGAAGTCCGACTTTCTTATACACTAATAGAAACCCGCCAAGGAAATTTTGTTAGAAACAAACTGGTAAAATCCACAGGCTTAGTAAAAACAGTAGAAATTCTTGCGATTGAGGGATCCGACTCACAAAACAAAATATAACCTCTTCAACACCGCAATGAAGCGAGAGACCAGTGGACATATCGAAGAATGCTGGACAAAATCCACATCCCAACTTGATTATAGAAACAATAAACTGTTTCGGCAACAGCTGGACAGATTGATCAAAGGAGCAACCCCCAAAGCATATCTAACTGATGCTAAAAACAACCTTATTTCTACTAAGAAAGAAAAGACGAACATGTTCAACCTCCACGTGCGAATCATTTGGAGATCGCCCAATGATAACTTTCTCCATGACTTTAATCCTTTAACCAATAAAATATCAGCATTTACATAATCCGGGCTTCTGAGACCCGTTGTATAAAATCGCGTATAGTCAGAATAGAATCGAAGTAAAACTTTATTTATTATTACAAACGTGAGATTAAATATGAAAGTGAACATTATTGTTTAAAAATTTTTTAGGGATTAGAAAAGCATTTAGTGCACATTGTAATACTATTCTCATTACAGATATTATTTTTACAACTAATAAGCATTGTGCTTTTAAGGTCAATATTTGCGGGGCATACTGAGCATCCCTTTGTCTTAATTGTTGCACTTGTTTGAGCGGCTGGCGGACCAGGGATATCCATAATCTGCTTAGACACTCCAGGACACTATGTTGTAGGTTAGGGTTCGTACATATTCTCTGTATATGTGGTATCACTAGTTCCTTTGCTAAATTTTTCAAAAACAATCTTCATTTCCCAGTCACTGCTATGTTGTAGTTTGGATGTTCCTTCGTAAAGACTATATATGCGTTGAGTGCTGCAAGATTAATGATGCTGAAGAAAAATGTCGAGAGCCATTGTTTACTTTGGCTCTTGCACGTGTATGTCGACACCATTTCATCCATGCCGTCAACACCGCCCTTTGCTTTATTATAATGTTTTATCATGATTTCAGGCTTCTTCTTAGCGTCATCATTGATAGATACGTTTGGTGCATGATGCTGAATAAAATTACCCGTTTGTTCTTTTTACGTGCGTAACTTACCATGCATACGTTATTACGAAAACAAAACAATGAAGAGCAGACTACACGACCTTTTCAGGCTTTCATTTCTTTCGGAATGTCTCGCTTATTATTTTGGGGTGTACTCACAACAGAAATATTTTTATGCAACAGATAAATTGCTAGCGGAACACGAGTGAAGAAGTTGTCTGTCGTGATACTGAGACCAGAATTGTGAATGCCACGTACAAGAGTTTGTACTACTGCAAGCCCAAGGTTTTTATGTGGAGCTTCTCCAGACTTAGATTCACACATACAACATATTTTAAGTCCATATTTTGTCGGTTTACTTGGTATATATTGAACGAGTCTGCAGCTACCGCTAAACCCAACGAGTTCTTCATTAATAGTAAACGTAGGACATCATTGCTAACTTATGAGTTTGCAAACGCGCATTCCGGGTTCTCTTGTCATCAAATCTCACGAATCTTCGTATCTCTTCAAAGCGAAATATGGACATTGTGACTCGGTATATAGGATTGGAAAATTATCTACAAAATAGCAGGGACATCCCAGCTTCTGTCAATTCCCGCATCAATAAGTAAACCACACAATGCAAGAAATTCATCAACAGTTACATCTTTCCACGGTTTCGCTTTTGCTCCGTAAATACGTCTCCCCTCGAGATTAGTAGGGTTCACAATTTCTTGTACAATAACTGGAATTACAAATAACTAGACCGCTTCGTTTGGTGTAACAGCTATATGATTTAGTGCTAGTCCTGGCGCACGCCGAATAGTGTTGTATGGTTGAATTTTATTTTTCGTTGGAGGTTCCAAGCTCCAAGAACACATGGAGCAGTGTAAGCACTCGAAGAATTATCAATATCGTCAACATCATCTGAACTGGATTCAGAATACCAATTCAAAATTTGTGCCTTCAGTGTCATCATTTTCTGCTTCTGACACATTACTTTCTTCAGAAGGCAGATCATTGCTTTCAGCTGCCCACTGTGACACTGTTTCTTGACAGACACGGTCACCAAATCTCACGCACTTCATATTCTATTTTGACGCCATTATCATATGTGCTTCACTCAATGCAACGTTTATTACATCTGAATGAAAATCAGCTGCGCCTACTTTTATACACCCAGCAGGAATGCAGGTTTCAACTTGCACAGAAACGTAAAATTCCGCATAGCTGAGTTTGACAAATTGAAACTGGTTCTATAAGAACTAGTTGTTCACGAGCTTCGTAGGTTCGGTTTATGTAAATACGGGGTACTAATGGGAAAGATTTATTTTTAAATTTCAAAATACAACGTTTTTTAAATCAAATGTGTGTTGAATGAAGACGTGTTAGAGCATATTTGAATACTCAAGACGATTGAAATTATTTTAAGAAAATTAAGAGTAGCTGATGTCCGTCTGAGCCTGAGAGGCCCAGTTTATGCATCCTAGGGTTAAGAACTCCTAAAAGGTCGCCTTGGTTTGTTCCACAAGCTGTACCTTCCCGAACTCCAATTCAGGAATATTTTCCATGCTCGGACCACGCCCAACCAAGGTGTCGTATATTTGAAAAAATGACGTAGCCCAGCCTAAAACCAGGTTGGTCTAAACTGGAAAATCTTATGACACGTACCAAACTAAGCCCTAAACTTACTTACGAATATCTATTACAAATTCACGCACGCACTCATGCACGCAGACACCCGCACGCACACACATACACACATACATACGCACGTACGCACGCACTCACGCACGCACGCACGTACGCACGCACACGCACACGCACACGCACACGCACACGCACACGCACACGCACACGCACACGCACACACCCACGCACACGCACACACACGCACACGCACACTCACCCGCACCCGCACTCGCACGCGCACACGCACACGCACACGCACACGTGTGCGTGTTGTTTAGTGGGATGTGGCGTACTTAGTGTGGTTAATTCGATTCGTTTTCCGGTATCATGCTAGGTCGTCATCGAATATACGGGAGGATGCGGTAGGCATTGCTGTCTCCTCAGGGAGGTCGTTAAGGAGTTGTGTAAGGATCGCGGAGGGATGCTTGAATTGTAATTTAGGTTTGTTTGCAGGAATTGGGAAAACCGGCAGTTGTAAGGAGTGGTAAGGATTTCTTTGGTTGTGGTAGTATCGACGAAAATTCTTTTATGCGTGAAGTTTTTCTGAAGTGTTTGGATTCTGTGTGTGGTTGGTGGTATGCTTGTGTGTTGTGTTGTGAGGTCACTAGGGTACCTGAGGGGTAACCTGTGTATGCGTCTAAAAATTCCGCGTTCACAGGAGGCGACATAGGAAAGGTGATTGGGGCTTATATTGGTGTATATAGGTGCTAAGAAGTCCATAGCAGGGTGGATGTATGTTTTGTAGGTGTGTTTTAGAGTGGCAACCTCTGATTCTACCTGAAGGGCGCCCAGTAGGTGTGCGCGGTTTCTAATCCTATTGAGTGTTCTTTTTACATTGGGGAGCCAATTGAGGGTTCTAGTGAAGAGGATTCCTAGGTAGGTGACTTCATCTTGGAGTGTGAGTCTTTCTTGGTTTAGAGTGAAGGAAACATTTCTGGAGGCAAGGTTTGGGAACTTATCTTCGGTGTAGTTAGGATGTCGGAAGAAGATTGTTTGGGTTTTGGAGGGATTGGCGGAGACTCTCCACCGGTTCACCCAGTTGGAAAAGTTCCGTAGAGTTTTGGATATGGGGCGCGAGGCCGTTTCGCTATCCCGATTAACCGTCCAGAAGGCAGTCATCCGCAAACTGCGCAACGACTACTCCGGGTTGTGTAACTTCGGGAATGTCTGATACAAAGATGTTGTAAAGGATAGGGATTGAGGAAGAACCTTACGGTACGCTTGCTGTAGGTTGAAAAGGATCGGAGAAGGTTTTCCCTGATTTTACCCGAACTGACCGATTGGTCAGGTACGAGAGTAGGAGTTTGGAGAAGGGGTCGGGACTGTTGAGGTTTCGGATTTTGTGCAGGAAACCGGCGTTCCAGACCCTATCTAGAAATAGCCAGATTGCATAGTTTGTGATCGAATGCTCTCGTGGTCTCTGTCAACAAGGGATCGTGACACGTTCGGTTGGGATGGAAGACGAATTGGCTATTAGGAAGGAGGTCGTTGAATTCTAGATGGTCCCTGAGTTGCCTGGCTAAAATATGCTCAAAGCATTTTCCGAGGTAACTCAGGAGGGAGGTTGGTCAATAGGAGGAGGGTGAGGTTAGGTCGGCGTGGGGCTCCGGTATCATGGCGGTGAAAGCTGATTTCCAGTCCGTCGGGAAATGAGATAGGATTAGGCATTGGTTGTATATGTTGCAGAGTAATAGGAGAGCTGGGTCGGGTAAGTGACGGGGGATTTTGCGATTTAGGCCCTCATGACGTGGGGCAGATTTTTTTCTTTCTTTGAAATACCTGGTCGAGCGTGATGGGGGATAAAAGGGATTCTCGTTAACGAGTTGGATTTCAGGAAGGTTAAGGTTGAGAAATTCTTCAAGGCGACACTAAAGGTGTGAGTTGAACCGGTTATCGAATTGGGGATCATCTGGGGATGGAAAAATGAATTGGAGGTGGTGACTAAAGAAATCGGCCTTTCCTTGAGATTAGGTTACCCTGAAGGTCGGTTAGGTGGGATTTAGTGTAAACTTTTCTTCTGGTCAGTCTATCGATCTGTTGCCAGAATTGTTTACCATTTCTATAATCTAACTGGGGAGTGGATTTGGTCCAGTAGTCTTCGGCGTGTTTGTTTGCTTCTCACCTGATTAAGGCGTTAAAGCGGTCTTGAGAACCGGTGGGTAGGCGGTGCGTGCATGCGTGCGTGCGCGCGTCTGTGTATTGGAGGTGGGGCGTATCTTTCGACTCGGACTCGTCGGAAGACAGGATAGGTTCGAGGGATGCCATCTTCGACGAAGAACTGAGAAGTTCCCGTCGCTTTCGGCACTTGAAGGAATAGGAAGTGTCAGCTTCCCCGCAGTTGCTACACCTTGAGTTAGCCGAGGATTTGCAGGAGGAGGATCTGTGACCTTCGCCACAGTTGACAACGGATATCACGGCTAGAACACTCCTCAGCGGTGTGCCCTACCTGCGTGCAAGTGAAACAATACTTGGGAAGAGGTTGAGGGATAAGGGAGGGTTCGCAACTGTAGTGTCGTCCGAACATGATGACACCGCGTGCGAGGAGGTAGTCGAAAGTGGTTTAGGAATAGGTAAACCCCTAGGCGGGGTTTAGCCCCTAATTAAGGTTCTTTTGGCAATATTAAGAGCCTTTATAGCACACGGTCTAGGCGCCTGCCTCGGTAGTTGATTAGAGGCACATACTAGTCAAAACACATTCTTGAGGCTGTGGATTGATTTGAAACATTTAAACACTTGCCCCTATACATTTTTGGAGTTGGTCTGCGTCCATTCCTGCAATAGTAATGCGTTTTCCAGTGCACACATAAGGTCAGACATGTTATGGTTTAAACAACTATAAGCCTTTCATTCTTTTTCATTTTTTTAAGCGATGGACAACCAGTCTCGTCCAGGTTTATTATTGGTTTGTTAATAAATCCTAAAAACTGCTTTTTTTCACTGCCCTTAACGTGAATTTTGTTAAACGGCAGCAGCGCTCTTATAAGATCCTATTGGAAATTGTTGTAGGGTACATATCCCGATCGCCATTTCACACCATGATATTTATCCTCTAAATACCTTATCTGTCTTGACATGGTTTTTGACATAAAATAGTCTCGAGGTGATCTTTTCGGCATCAACAATAACGAGCCGTGACCTGTAACCATAGCAATTTCTTTCGGTATGAATTCATTATCATCACCTCTAAACCCTTGTACGTCCAAGTATGCGTCCATCTTCTTTCAACTGCTGCTGTACACTTGAGCTTGCATTGTAGAGCTATTACTTTTAACAGCTGAAGTCCACGACGACATTCCGATGCTTATCGATCTCGAATTTGGCGTATACCAAACAGTTAACGGTTTCCGTGAGAGCTTTTTCAAAGCCGACTTCCAGCCGAAGGGATCCATTTCTAACTAAATTCCAGTGGGTGCTAGCATTTGCAGACAAGTCAGGAGTTAGGTCAAAGGCCATTAACAGTAGCCGTTGAGGTAATCGCCTCTCGATATATCACTGCCCTCGTCCAAAAAATGAATACGCGTGCCGGAGACAGGTTTGAGGGGTTATCACCGTTGCAGATTTTCGCTGTATTCCCGTAGGTATGGTTAACAATTTTACGTCTCTCTTATAACAGGGTATTTTGCTGCAGTTGTTTCTAAGGCTTTAGCGTGAGCAATTAGAATGGTTGGATTGACTCGCATACGTCTCACCAGTGAACTAGCGTCCATAATTCGCGTCTTATAATTTGAACTTTGTGCTGCCATTAGACTAAAGCTATCTCTTGATCGTACAAATTTAACCTTTAACCACTTATAAGAAACTTTTCTTGATTAAAAAATCAGAGTGCACATGAGCAATCAGCTCAATCTGTTTGCTGGTCGTTGCAAGTACTTGACGTTTTGAGAAGCATTACTTGCGTGGCCCACCGTATTTATCCGTCCGGCTGTCATTATGCCATAAGGTACAACCTAGATATGAGTTCATGGCCTCCTTTCCATAATTTAACAACGTTTCGATATATGAGCGGTAGTCGTAAGTGTTGTTTGGTTGTAAGACCATCTTCTAATTTAGGTAAACCTCCACTTGCGAGAAAAGTAAATGCAGCCAATTGTTATCGATGCTACAACATCTACGTCAGTAAGTGCTTGCTTTATAACTTTAGCTGTGATGTACAACATGGTCTGAGTTAAATCTATGCAATTTTTCCATTTCCCGACACTACAAATTCTATTGGGGCGTCATCACGACGAGCTGACAAGGGCTTGTAAAATAACCATTCACCACGATTAATACTGGTCTGCGTCGAGGGTAAAGCGAACAAATCCAATTGGGACTTGACGCATTAACACGATTGTGCAGCCATTATCTTCAAAATATATCGTCGTATGTAGTTTGCTTCTTATTAGCAACAGCTCTCGGCCGAGACTGGCTATTATCGGTCAGACGTACTCTTTTATAGCACGAACCCTCCATCATTTTATCGATTTTCTCTTCGGCTTTACGCTTAAGGTTTTTACCTTCTTCGTGAAATCTCTCTTGAAATGACTCCTTAATAGGTCGATCCTTTATAACATTACCAAAAATATTGGAACCCATCCTTAGAGCTCCTTTTCCAATAGCATTTGCACCATACTTAAATAACGGTATTAAACTTTTAAATATGCCTCCTAAGCAGCTTTATATACCATGCCTACGCTGAAATGGTGCACCTCTGTAGATGGAGCCGATACCATTACCGTCCTGATTGATATTGTTGATAAGAACAAACCATTATTGGCCTTTCTTAAAGTGTAGCTTGACACGACATCCCAAACTCGAATGGCATTGCTGCACCCGTATCTGTTTTTATATTAATCTCGATGTTTTCAAATTCTCGCGGCATTACCGGTATATAGTGTGCAGGCGAAAAAATCACAACTTTATGGCTCCGTAAGCATAGCTTTCTGAAGTAATATTTATTATACGCATAAGCGGAGATAAAACATCACCCACAATTTGCGGTTCAACGATGTCACAATAAACAAACGTGTGAGTTGGTAATCCTATTCATATACTAGCGGGGTGCGGGGTATTGGTTCCATACCTATGTTCTGATACGGGCTATAACCCAACTATATGGCTAAACGTTGTGAGAAGCCGAATACCGTGAGTGCGGTTTTTAATTTCGTAGTGATACGCTTAGTTAACTTACGGTATTCAATTGTTAACAATTTACTTATTAGCTCGTCGTTATTTACAGCGTTGTCCATGTCTTCTGTGCTGGCATAATTCCCCGAAGCCAAACGTAGCACGCACAGACCGTCCTCAACATACCTGATTTTCTTGCTGTCGTGTTGAAAATTCGATACAGCCTTTTTTAATATAGATTCTAGCACGGCCTCTTCCCCTGCAGGTGACTCGGTTCTATAATAAATTAAATTGTCTGTCGCACTTACAGCGGCAAAAGAGCAAGGGTACTGAATTTCCGAAATGCCTACAACCCAAGAGCCCGTTAATCTTATTCGCTTGGGCAACTGTGTAATAAAACTTGAGGTCATATTATCAGGAAAATACGTCATAGAACTATTACTCAATAAGGTAAGATAAAACTCCATTTTATATATCTCTCAGCTGCGAAGCTAACACCCAACTATTAAATTTGTCACTGTATCCGCGCCACTTGATCAGGTATTGTTTATGTCGTCCACGGTCCTTCTCAGTCAAAACCTCTATCAACCGTAACAACTTGCAATTCCTCCTCGTAAAGGATACCCTCAACAGGATCTTTATTAAGACCAATTATGCGGTAAACTGATGGTCTTCTTTTTATCACTTCACTAATTGCAAAAACTTCGTCGCTCCAATTCCCTTCTTAAAGGTGTACTTGGTTCTCGCTTTGTATTTAGGTTGACTTGATGGGACTTAGCCTTTCGCATACTTCCAAAATGTTTTCTTCGTTTACATCCGCAGGGGCTATCTTTATACTTGAATGACGGCTATTGTTGTAAGCAGTCACAAGTCTTTCGAGTACATCAATATACTTGTAGGAATTTTTGTAAGTGAAATAACGCCACATATTTGTTTTCAATGTTTTATCAGATCTTTCAACTACAAATGCTTTTACAGCAGGGTTATTTGTTACATAGAAATTGATATTTTGTTTCTTGAAGAAGTTTTGTTTACTGCCCGCCACAAATTCTTTGCCTTTATCCGTCTGCATATTTGCCCGTGTATTGTCACACTCCTTAAAAATAAAATATCGGCGAATGCTTCAATGGCAGATGCTGCTGTCTTCAGAGCTCGCGAGCAAGCGTTCTTACTAAAAAGATCAATAACTATTAGGATGTAACTGTAGTCACTATTATACTTACTTAAAGTTCGCATATCACAAAGATCCGCTTGCCACAGCTCGCAAATGTTGTTCACAATATACCTATTGCGCTGAAACTTCTTCCTGACAGGTTTATGTATCGTATATGTTCCTGTGATTTCAGCCAATTTTTGATTTCACCATATTTGCCTTTTACAACGTTAGTTAAAGGTGTTATACCCGCAAGCCATGCCGGATGCGTGGGATCATAGTATACAGCATCATTGTTATGTTCGCCAACTATCCCAATCTAGTGAAAGCCTTCTTCTTCGAAAGGATCTTCTCGGTGTTTCCCGAGATTTACTATCAGCATCGTAATTCTCACCTACAGTCGTAAGGGTACGCTTAAGGTCAGGTGATACATCAGCAGCATCACGTCTTCGCGTATTTGCGATAAACTCTCATGGTATATTTATTTCTTAATGTACTTCGCAAACTGTTGCGAACCGTGTGAGTTTGTAGTTTTTCGTTGTTTTAGCGTTTCGTAAACCAGATCGATAATGTTGGAATGAGGGATGATCTCATCTTTCATTGTGACACTACCCCTTTTATCCCAAAATACACCACCGTTCGTATTCAGTATACGTAAGAACGCCTCACCCTTCTTCCTATATGAAGTCGCCAGTGTTGATATTATTTCGTCGTCTGTAAGGTCCTTGCGTTTCGGTGAATCATCAACATCACCGCTGATGGTTATGCTAGCAAGTTGACGTATTTGATTCGAAAAGTGTAGATATCTTTGAAGGATTTGATTGTACTGCTGGTTAGTCATTTTGGTTTTTAAAACTGTATCTATATCGTTGCTCAGCTGCGTTAAAATGTTGCTTTATGTGACGTCTGGAGCGTGAAAGCGTTGTATAAAGTCAGTCCAATGGTAGAATAACCATCTTTTTCGGATTGTGGTCCATGGTTGTTATTGAAACTGATTACCCAGAGTAACTCCAAGTAATGGTCCTAGCAAGAGTGGCAGAAATGCACCGCCCTTCTGTACAAGAAACTGTTTCTTCCTTTTTACCTCTCTGTGCTAAGCGTCTTAAAGTGTGCTTATGTTGAGATAGCCGATTATTCTGATTATCTGACAGAGGTACACGACCTTTTATAATGTTGTGTGCACACTCGCAGATACACTCCACCTGCTTACTATCAAGGCATTTCAATAAAGCGTCACGTTGACTTTTATTTAATCAGAATAATGCGTTGAGCATATCGGTGTTTTTAGTTAAAACGTCAGCCATCATATATGATGCAATCTTTATGACTGTGTTAAACCCTTTTTTAGTTATATACACCTGACAAATGTCTTGAGGTCCGAATATATTTGTTCTATATCGTAACAAGTCTGGCGTATTCTGTTTCAAATCGAACAATAAATATCCGTGTTGATCTGATGTCGCATTCTGGTATGCAGCCTTTAAAAGTTTCGGGTTACCAGGTGAAATGTACCTTGCTAAATGCTGTATCCGAGCTTTACCACGTGGATTCTTAAACAAGATTATGCAATGGGCATTAAGGGAAATATCTCTCTGTCCGCGCCCTTGGTGAAATATGTTTTGTGTTAAGATAAACACGCTTAGGTTTCTATGATGATATCCCTTTGTAAAAATATCTACCACCGACCAGTTAGTTTCGGGCATTAGATCGTCAATTATTATTAAGATTGATTTTTCACCATTAAACTGTTCCATATCAGGTAGACCCTTCTGAAATTCCACTGCGATGTCATTGAATAAATGCTGCCATTCGCTGTAGAACAAGATAATTTTTTCAAATTACATTATGAAATTGTATTCGATTAGCAAAACTAACACAAGGGGCTCATTTTCCTTTTGAGAGACCATTTTATTGATATCTGTTACTGTAACTTCGGAACCAGAAGTAGAAGAGGTAGCGAGAGCAGCAAGCGTTAAACAAGCAGTACTAGAAGAGACAGCATCAACATTACAGTCGTTCAAAATTTTAGCTTCAGCATTATTGTCGTTCAAAATTTGATTTCCAATTGTAATTTTCTGTTGAAGAGAATCTTCGACATATCCTTCAGCTACTCTGTCGCTTTTACAACCTCCAAAACGCTTCAAACTAGTGATGTCTGCGCAACAATCTGCTAATACGGTAGCTGCTGATCTGCGGAACGAATGACCGGTATATGTTACTGGATTTTTATGTTTCAGAAATCTGGCAATACTTGTAGGCATTTCTCCGGAAGTGTTAATGCCTGCTGGTTGAACGGTACATTTTCCTTGTCGGTAGTTAAGAAAAAATCGGCTGGTTGTTATTTTCTTCGGACTCAAAATCGTAAAAGACCGCTTCTTGCGAGTTTTTTGTGAATGGGAGATGAATTAGTAGAATATCACATTTTTCTTCTCCATACTCACTGCACATCGTCACTAGCTGGTCACATCTGCACCCACCAGAAACAGCAAAAACAACAACCACCTAAATATAAAACAATAATTTAGTAAAACAACTTTAGAATAAGTAAAACACGTACCTTTATCAATAAAAAGTTATCGTCTGGTGCGTTTACAAGAAATTTGTTGATTTCTTCTCTTGAAAAAACCGATGATTTTTTGGCTGTATATCCAGAATGCTGTTGTTTTATAAAAGCTGTCAACTTATGATATTTGCTAATATCTTTGTTTTCATAGGAGTTCAACGTAGATTTGAGCATTGCCCACATAGTCGAAGACTTGTATTTTCGTGCCTAAATAATGTGCCACAGATTGCAATTTATTAACGTATTAATAATAGTTTGATAACCAACCTTTTGAAAAAAATACGCCTAGGAAACTTCCTCCAAGTTTGATTGCACTGCATTTTCAGTTTTCCAAGCTTTGAATAACGAATATTCCTTGTCGTAAACTTCTTTAGATTTTGGTAGAAGTAATCCCAAAGATGCAGTTTCGGCTTCTAGCCAAATATTTTCTGGTAAAAACTTCAATATGATCGAAAATTTGTTTTTCATCAACAATGTATTCATAATAACCGGTCGACCGACAACCAAGACCTGGCTGCTTGACTTTTTTATACCTGCTTTAAAATAAACTCCAAGTTTTTCGTTAAAAAAAATCTCACTTGCTTATAATGGCTTATTTCACTCACTTGTAATATAATTTACTATTTTTGTTTTCTAGAATATAAACATAAAAATTATGAACTATTACGTAACTAGTTAATTATCAGATTTTTAATTTCAGCGTGAAATTTTGTTATTGCTTTATAGATATTGAGTGTGAATGTCGATTTACACGTTTTTACATAATAGGGTTTAACCGAGATGTTATAAAAGTAATTGAATAGTATAAGTTTGTTATGTTTTTTCAAACTTGTGAATGAATAACGACTTGAATGTCTTTTACAACGTATTGTTAAATATAATTGTTTTTCTTTAAGTAACTAATGAATTAACAGTTTAATAACCTAAGGTTTTCCGTTACTTTAACAACATTTGGTGATAATGTCGAATTGTACGCCTTTAGTCAATTACCGATTTTACACAGGCTTCAGAATGGTAGGTGTATAGTGGAAATTTGAAATTGCTTTATCAAAATAGAGTTTCTAATGTTAACTTGGCCGACTTCACAATATGTTATTATCTATAAATTCTATATTTATTTTTAGAAACTTTGCCAATTAGCGGAAACATTGTTTACGCTACTTGTTTTTTCCTGTTGCGTAAAAGACCTTGCAATAATTAGATTGTGTGTGTGTGTGTGTGTGCGTATGTGCGTGTGTGCGTGTGTGCGTGTGCGCGTGCGTGTGCGTGTGCGCGTGTGTGTGTGTGTGTGTGTGTGTATTAAAAAATTAATGAGGTATTCTTTACATTCAGTTACAATTTTATCGCTCGTGTGTCAACTTTCCGTTTCTTCTTCAATACTACACTGGTGAGTTATTTTTTGTCTTAGCTTTTACTTTATTTATTTTATTCACTCGCGCGGTTTTTAATGCTGTGTTTTTATTACAGAAAAGGGTCTAGCTAATTTAAACGCCACAACATGTTTTAAGCCTTTTAAAAATATTAAGGACTTAGAGATTGGTGTTGAATACAGAATGCTCAATCTTGGACTTCGTATCAATAAGGAATGGTGAAGGGATTACTATGGAACTGACTGAGTTTAAATGCATACTACCTGATCAATTCTACAAGTTTTTCAAGACCTAGGACCAGCGCATAAAATAATTTAATGAGCAGCTGAAGATTAAAGACGTTTCATTAAGTTCTTTAAGGTCAGTGGGGAAAACAACAAATTTAATGTTCAAGCAGAAAATGGTAATATAAAATTACATTATTATGTGTTATTGGTTTTAATAAATTCTTGTTCAGCTGTGCATGAGTTTAATTTTGATAGTGATTGGTTTGGACGACAGCGAAATTTAATTATGACTCAATTAAAACAAAACGCTTGCTATACATTGTGACTCATAATTAAAGCCAGAGAGTTAAGATCCAGATGCATACGTCATATCTTAGAACTCCTTAATTCAAATTTCCCGTCATACAGGTCCCTGTATGTACCTTTAAAAATATACCGCGAGATGGCGCCACAAAGAAATTCAAATTTTGATCAAGGGACAAAGTCCTGAGAACAAGTTGCTAACTCCTACACCTGTGTCACAAGTTAGCACTAAACCCTTATTAGAATACGAGTCCAAATTTCCCGACCATAACCAAGCAAAATGCAGAGGCCTAAATACAAATTCAAATTTGCCGCCAATAGGTCTCAACAAGGGAGGAAAGCCCGAGAGAAAGTCGCGAAGCCCTACACCTGTCTTACAAGTTAGCATTAGGTCCTGTTATTAGAATACAAATCCAAATATCCTGCCAATGGTGTTACTACAATGCACGAACGACCCCGAACAAACTCCGATCACGACATGCGGCGAAGCCTCGAGAGCAAGTTTGAAGCCCTACATCTGTCGTACAAGTTAGCATTAGGCCCCTTATTATAATACAAATTTTCCTTCAATGGGTCTCAACAATGCACGAGGGCCACCGAACAAGTTCCGATCACGACAAGGAGCGATGACCCGAGAACAAGTTGCGAAGCCTTATACCTGTTTTACAAGTTAGCATTAGGCCCATTGATTAGAACATAATTTAACATTTCCCGCCATAACTAATCAGAATGCAGAGAATTAATCCTCCAATGAGAGCACAGCTGCTGGGTAGTGAGTCTAAGGGCCAGTCAGAAGCCAGAGGGGTGGGCCTTACGCGAGACAATCAGGTGTAAGGATGGTGTATCGTCCCCAGGTACCCTGAAAAGCGTAATTTGAACTTATCTGCAATAGTGCAAATTCAAGAACCAAACAATCCCTAAGAGATTTATCTTGACTGACAATAATGTCATTATCATTCAAATTAGTTGCCTGCCTTACTTTGACTTTCCGGGAAATAATTCAAACATTAGAATTTATTTACAAGTCTGACATTTAATTACTCGAAATACTCAAATCTGATCAAACGAAGTGGCCGTCTAGTGTTAGGTACGTTATGCTATCTAAATGAGATAGTCTGGATGAGATACGTGTTGCATCATGAGGGACAGGTAAAAAAATGAAACTACTCAAATTAAAATCAACGAACTTTGCGCAGCGGAGGTTCAGCCCGTTAATCTACTATTGTGGGAAAGAACTACCAATAAAACCCACCTTATTCATAAATAAGAAATTGCACAAGTACATTAATAAATCAAATAACTCAAAAAAAAACAATGAAAAGATTGAATATATAACAAAACACCAATAAATCAGGTTAAAGTGCGTACAAAATTATAACATTAACAGAAAATGAATAAAAAAGGAGTTTAGTTGCACAGAAACACAATAATAAAAAAACACATGTAGTCACACGCACAATTGGGTCATAAATAATCAAAATATAAAATCATAATAGAAATCGTAACACCAAACATGTGGCCCTTTTAAAAAACCAATCATGCCGGCCTTTAAAATTGCGGTACATATAAAATACAACAATAGTAAAATTGCAAAGGTAATAAGGTAAATGCGAGGACAAAAGAACAGACAATGAATTTAAAAGTACCAAATTGTTTAGTGACAACTAAAGCACAAAACACACATTGTAATAAAGCACATACAAAGAGCAATCAGCTCGCAGGCAAATAATTCAACTTCAATAAACAAATAAAAACTCATTAAAACAAAGCCTTACAAGGGTACGTTATAAATAGACTACTAACATCGTAACCGATGTATAAGTTTGAGTGCGTTAGAAAAATACCGTGTCCCTTTCTCCGGTTACACACTCATCTATGCAACAAATAAAAACAATAGAAATAAAAATTCGAGGTGTTTAATAGTCTGGTTTGGGAGTGTATACCAACAGACAATTGCCTTTTACAATTAATAACCCTCGCATCCTATATCCATTCACCAGCCACCTCTACACAATTATAAATATAACCAACAACCAACAATGCTATTTCGCACAAATACCAGAGGGAGAGGGCCTTGTACTATCCTGTTATTTTACCAGATTTCAGCTTAATGAGTCCGCGTACGAATAAGATCGAGGTATATATTGCAAAGGTGCAAGACAATGTGTAGTATCTAATACGTTATCTAGGCTGGTAAAGCGATTTGCTGCGAGCTTTCGGTTATATAAAAATACCTACTTGCACTAGAATAAATATTCCCTTAATTGATCACAGACACAAATCGTTAACAGACGCGGTTTAACCCCGAAAGAAAAGACAACTTAGTGTTGCCGAATTCATAAGAAAAATGTACACGCAGGAATTATTTTAAAGACAAACTGTTTACAATGAAGGTATTTAATTGACCCAAAAATCGGTATGGCTCGATTGACTGTAACCCCTTCCTCCCCGACTCAAACTTAACTATATCTACTCCCCACAAATCAACCCCCGTTTTTCAAAAGTAATAAAAAAACAAGAAACATTAATTTATGTAGGAATAGTTTTATAATAATTATTGCACGACATATTAATTTTAAAAATATGCGTTCGTCTGTAACAACCTTATATTTATGTGTCTCGAGTTTTCCAGTAACAAACATATCTTTTAATCGCGGCCCGTCCCGCCACAATTAATCATTATATCAATGACAATTTAACATCAAGAGCGAGCGTAAGAAAAATTTTAATGATTTGTTACGTCCCTTCAGTAAAGCATTTTTAAGCGTGCACCTGTCACTTATCCCCTAACATGTGTTTACATACATATTAGTTACAAACAATCCTGCATTTCTTAGATAAAAATATATACATAAAAATATTTTGGAAATAGCAAATTACGACGTATTATTAAGATATAAAAAAAATCCACTAATTATCTTTTCTACCGTGATAACAATGGCGATTTGACAGACTTTTATTACAATAGTAAAATTTACGCAGTAGGCTACCTACAATGAGTTTGGTCTAGTCTTAGACCCGCCCACGTACAGCCAATCAGGTAAAAGGAGTGAGTGTGAGCACACCTTAATAAAGCCATAATGGCCTTAAAACCCCTCTTAACTCCGTCAAAATAGCCGCTAGAGCACACCCTAGGGGCATCCAACATCCCTAACCAAGGGTTAGACCTCTTAATATTGCCAAAAAGGACCTTAAATAGGGGATAAACCCCGCCCAGGAGTTGAAAAACGTCCCCGAAAATAAGCCGACTCCACTTTAAACTACACTCCTAGCCCCATCCCAGACCCCCACTTCGCTCCCCCTCCCCTACTTACGTCACGTCCTCAGGTGCCCCCATTTTACTGTCCTGGATGCTCCATTAATTCTTGTTCTTCGCTTCTGCTGTATTCCAGCAGCTCCTGCTTGCTGCTAGGCTGTCGCTCCTCTACTGATGACCGCTTCTTCGTATTATCTGTATGAAAGAAGTGACAAATCTAACTCCGAAGCGGCGAAGATCACGATGCCGGAACGATGAGCGTAAAAACGCCAAATTTTTTTTAAGTTAAGAGTTTGCAATAAAAATCACAGAGTTCTTACGCTAGGAAGGAGCTTACGTACGATACCGAGATTCGGATTGCCCTGATATAGATACAGTTGTAATGTTTCTTTTATATGTTTCAAAATATAACTATGCGCAGAGTATATGTGTGACAAGAATAACCATCTCTATATTTAAGGTGCATGTAAAAAAAAACTCAATTTATTATCGTGATTATTTTTTTTACCTCCTTATAGAATAGATTTGGTAAAACGTGTTAGAAATTAATGGTGAAACAGGAACCTTGTCTGAATAAAAAGCGTTTTAGGTCTACTATTACCTGATTAACGAAGTATTCTAAGTACAGCTGTTGTAAACATTGGCAATATGACGAACGACACAGAATTCATGACGTTGCCAAAAAATATCTTGACATTAGTCGCTTCTATAAAATGTACATATAAATTGGTCTATATGAGGCCTTATAAGCACGACCGTACGCCAGTTTGTGTCTCTATATGTTAGCATTTTTCTTCCAATACTTGGAAAATGAAATAGAATGAATGATTGAACACTGCAAAAAAACATGATTTATAGATCTAACTAATAGTTACAATATAAGCCTTATAGTCATTGAACACACGTACAAAGTAAGCAAACTGAAAAACAGTACTTGTGCATTTTGAAAAATGTATCTTTCTAATGCGTGCCATTATGTATGATGTATATATTCTTAAATGTATTTTGAAGATTCGCGAAGCGATACCTAATAGTAATAAAAATTGCTAACAGAAATACTACTATCGCTTTTACTTAAATCATGAGAGAAATCACAATAACATTCACAACTTTACAGTTTTTTCCCACTTTTACCTTTATATTTATTTTACCCTGACCTTTGCGTGCTCTGTTTTGTTTCTAGTTAAAAAACCATTTATTACTAGACATTTGAATAAATATGGAACACGAGATATGTGCTTCATTTTCAAATAACGTGGTTAATAAAATTTTGTGTTGTATTTGTATTCGTAAAATGTCTGGTGTGGAACACCACGAGACCTTCCAACCTACAAAATGGAAATTAAAAGAAATCAAATCATTTTAATAACCTTTTTTTTAGGATAACTATACAACATCTATTATGAGAAGCGCATTACAAAAATAGGCAACTTTCATAACGCAAAAACAATAATCTATGTCACACAGACACCTAAATGTTAACTTAAAAGAAATATAATAATTTTAACTAGCTTTTCCTCCGCAAAATTTTGCGTTTAAAATTAAATTGAATGATTATTATTTACTACATCTAACAAACAACCAATCACAAGCACGCTACTTTCCTCAATTGGATCAATCAGTGCGTTTTTACACTGAAATATTTCCTAGTGCGATTTTATTCAGCGATTAAATTTTTGTTTACCTTTTCGACAGACTTTAATAAAATAAAATAAAAATATACAATGTTTTGTTGAATATTTGTATATTTATATTGTAATGTTTATATAAACTGTTCAAAGGCAAAACTGATTTAGTAAATAATCTTAACATCTACCCCTCGACCTATGAATTTTTTGGTTAAAACTGCAGCAGATTTTTCTTTTAAATTTGTTTTTTAGCAAATATTCTCGACTTAATAATTCACAAATTTGAATTATTAAGTCTCAAATATTGCATAGAACGTAATTAATCGATATGTTTAAGGACTATAACTAGGTATTTTTATATTTGTGAAATATGCAGCTGTTTTAGAAATCTTTGATAAAAACCAAAAACTAACCCTAGCAAACACCCTTTCCCGTCGCTGGATTTCTCCCAAAATTGTGAGGTTATCTTGACGCACCGTGTATGTGCAGGATTTTGATAACGTGTGTAACGGGTTTCGAATGTTGTTGAAGCGAGTTTGCATGAAAATAATTTTTTTTGTGAGTATGCGTTGTGTAAGTGGTGTAAATGATACGCCACTGGAGTTTTAATGCAGCCTTAGTTACCGTGTGAAGGAATAGTTAAATAGTATAGAACAATTTTCGCATTGAAAGCGTTAGATTTGGTTGAGAAATAACGTTTTGAGTAAATTTTTATTGATACGACACTGGTAGGATTACTGATCTTTTGCTACCGGGTGTAAAGGAATTTGGTTAAATGAAACGGGCGTAGATGTACGAATAAATAAGTTTACGCACAATATGGGATTCATATGCACTTTTGTACTGTTGTGCAATAACGGTAAATAGATACATGTTCAAGAATGCAGGTGATAGAATGTGAGGGAGTTCGTTGAATTTTGCGCGTGGTCCAAAGTTACAAAGTTAAAGAAAGACTGGAGTGATCATTTAAGTAAACTAAACAGGAATTTGTAAAGTTTAGTTAAAACGTTTGTGAGCGTCATTGATTTAGTATGAGGTACATTTGTACAATTGTTAGTAATACCAGGTTGAGGGTATGAAGAAGATAAAGAGTGTTACTACTTACACGGAAGTAAACATTCTTCATTGTAATAAATGTTTGAAAGGGCAAACATTAAAGCCATAGGGTGATGTTATGATATGCGAAAGAGACCATATATCAAGTATGCGAGTGAACGAACCATAGACACTGTATTGGTGATTACGGCTACATCTTGTTATGTGCATAGTGCATTTGCAAAGTTAGAAAGGATTACTGGGAGTAGACCTTATGGACTACAACTTTAATACACCGAAAAAGGATTAATTAGCATATAAAGTAAGAACTAGATTTAAATTTTATTGAAGCAAGACAAGTAACGATTATCTTTTAAGTATATCCTTTTATTGTGTTAATTACAGTTCTTTCAAAGTAAAAGGTAATCGGGCCATTTTGTGTTTTAGTATTAAGGATTTGTGGTTTATTCGATCACGCTGTTATAGAGCTTTACATGAGAATTTGTAAATATATATATATATATATATATATATATATATATATATATATATATATAGGGTGTTACAAAAAAGTAGGTCAATCCGTTAAGCACATATTCTTTGGGACAAAATAAGGGGACTTTTCTTATGTCACTTTTCATTTGAACGCTCTCTGGTGTGTTTTAAGTTATCGTTTTTAAATTTGGTACAAATCTTACTCTTTTCTAAGTGCACCTTCTGTATGATTTTAAGTAAAAAATTCAAAGAACTAACAGAAAAATAAGAGTAACCTTTAACCCCCCATTTTTTTCTGACGAGCGCCTATGAACGTCTCATCCATTTTTTGTAGTAGTTTGATGATTTATCTCACTTTTTTGGCTCTTGTAAACGTTTGATTTGATGCTTCCTTTATGACATACTTTTAGTTATTCGACTAGGTGTTGCGATTGTTTTAACATTTCTTTTATTTTATTAATCAGAATAAATTCATAATAATAACTTAAAACAATCAATTGTACGAAGTTGGATGAAAATAATTAAATTAAATACTCGATGTGCCCAACGTCTTTGCGAATGCACCTTCTGACTCTTTTTATAACTGAAAACCGAATGTTTTGGAAAATATTCGGTTTCAATCTAAATACCTCTGCACCTTCTGCGATGCTATCCCTCAATTGATTTTGATTTATTATTATTTATTATGCAAAATAAATTTAAAAATAGACATATCTTAAAGTTCGTAACAATATCTGTCAATTACTTCTCTTGTGTTTTAGCTTTATTTGCACGGTTTCAAAGATATTTGAGTTTGAAAATTCGGCTCATTTTTGGTTTTTTCTAAATAACTACAAAACTTGGCAACACTGAATAAAACTCAAAACGTCATTTGATTGGTCTTGAAATTCTGCCAAATATTGCTAATTTAACCGACTCTGTAACTGTTATAATAACAAAGTTACCCATTGAAGCTTAGTTAAAAATAAATCCATAATAATGGCTTAAAACAATCAGTTGAGTTAATAATTCAATACTACGTCGCATACAAAAAAAGTTTAATGTTCGATGCGTTCACAGCCTTCGCGATTGCACCTTTTTATTTTTTTAAATAATTGAAAACCTAATATTTTTTATACGTCTTGTCAAATGTTTGTCAAATTAATCGCTGTAAAAATTTCGGACGGCTATTGAGTTCAAACGCTAAACTGAATAATAAGGTATGGCCAATAGAGAGAATATTTTGGAATTTTCTGAAATGACTGATATGATTTTAATTATGGGTAAGATTTCAAATAAAATCTCTAGATTTTGAATAATCATTCTCACTTTAGGAAAATGTGATTCTAATGCTAGTTTAGCTTCAAGGCGTTATGCAGAAATGTATCCAAATCGGTATCACCCAAAAAGGAAATTTTTCTTAAGTTTAGTACACTGGAAAATTCAAACAACAACGAATAGGAACATGTGGACGGCCACGTAAAATTACATTAAATCAAGAGGAGCCAATTTTGCAAATAGTTGAACAAAATCCGGGTACTAGTGTTAGGATTATAGCTCGACAGATTGGAAATGATATAATTTCGACAGACGTGCATAGGATTTTAAAACGTCACTCATTACATCCATATCATATGCATAGAGTACAGAACATATTGTCGCAAGATTTTCAGGCAAGAAACATCTTTTGCAACTGGCTCTGTAATGAAAATAACCGTAACCGCCGGTTTGTTAGATCCATTTTATTTTCGGATGAAGCTACCTTTACGCGAAATGGTACAACGAAAATCCACAACACCCATGTTTGGGCAGATGAAAATCCAAGAGCTCTTGTAGAGACCAGTCATCAAGTAAATTTTAAAGTAAACATGTGGGCAGGAATTTTAGACAGTTTTCTTTTAGGTCCGGTATTTTTGCCACCAAACCTAAATGCCGACCATTTTTTATTTTTTTTATTACAAAATGAGTTTAAAAATTTACTTGATGACGTCAAAATATGTTGTTTCAACTTGACGGAGCTAAGTATTGAACCAGGACACTATTTACAAAGTACTTATTTTTTTTATCATTCGGCATAAATACCATTTTGAGGTAATAAAGTTTGAACATCTATACGTCTATATACGATTTTACAGACAAAGTATTAATAAAATATAACAATTCTATTGATGGTACAAACACCAATTATTCTGACGTTGAATTATTCAGTAATTCACGAATAGTTTGTCTTTTAGATAATAATTCATTGTTAAACCTATTTCGTTTAGTTTGTTTAGAATTTACTAAATTGGGGACTGTTAGAAATATAAAGTTATGGATACACGAAACACTTTTTAAAAACTACATAGGTTAACGTTTTATTTTTATGAATGCGAATTTCTATTTGTACAGGGTGTGTTCAGTAAGTTATAACGACTCGTGTATTATTAAATTTTCTGAAGTTTTGAGTTCATTGATTTACCATCTCGCCTAAGACGATTGATTTTAGCAAAGTTTAAGATTGACTCGGACCCGGACTGAGCTGTATAAGTTGCGAATTTATAGTAAGTGTAAGGTGTTTGAGCTTGTTATACAACCATTTTACTCCTTATCTCGATCTCGCCCATTTTCATTGTAGCTGGCTTGGCAACCCGCTTACTAATGTAAGCGTACGCAACGCCTAGTGCGGATTGGATGTGTAACAAAATTTTCGTTCATACCTTCATATGAATATGTAAGTTGGAAGGTAAAAATTAATGTTTTTTTTTTGTATAATTACACTATTTAATAAACCACAGACTTATTTCCGCCGTTTGCAAAATAACATTCTGAGAGTGAAGCACGTAAACTAAGATAATATTTACGACTTTCCTACAGGTACAACTCACCCATTTTACAATTTGAAGTTTTTAAACTATTGGCAAGCTTACGCTAAGTATTTTTACAGAATATTTGAAAGAAAAAGGAAAAAACCAAATGACAAAAATTCTTGTCGGAGCAAAGTGCTGAAATACGTGTGTCAAACTGCACAATAAATCGTTTAAATAATCGAAATGTTTCTGCCAAAGATAATCTCAATTATTTTATGCAATTAAATACCATAAAAATTATGGGCACATAATTTCCACCATTGCATTTCTTCTTCATATTAGATCGACGTTTACACCCCATTCCCAATTTTCTCTTTGCTTTCATGATGGTACTAACTGCTAAAGCTGCAGTTCGTTCACCTAACGTTGCGTCTAATGATTTAAAGCGCCCCCAAGCTTTTTTTTTGCAAAATTTTATCTTCTTTATGTCTACTTTCTAAATTTCGGTAATCTCTGTAACTGATATCATGTAGTTTGCACTGAGCATCTAATTGATTGATACCGGGGTCACCGCGTGCGAGTCGTTTTTCTAACTTTGTACCAGGACCGCAATACTGGTAACCAGGTAAATGCAATTCAAACGGAAGTTTATTGATTAGAGCATTCACTAAACCACCACCACCACCTACACTCTTTCGCTTCTTAACTAGCATTGTTTACCTGGATGGATAGAACGGGGTATTTATACCTAAATTGAGAAAAGCAAATCATAGTTATTCCTTTATTTAGTAAATGCTATACATTAGATAAGCAGGACGATAATACAAAATTTCCATTAAACATTACAGTGTTATGTGAATTAATATTATACTTAGCATTTATAACATCATCAATATCTTTATAAATGTCATCATCACCACCACGGAATTCTTTCTCACGAAAACGACGGTAGTCAACAACTTGTTGTATGAACTTTTCATAAAAACACACCAGATTCTAAGATTCAAGAAATTCCAATCTATAGCTTATTATATCCTTTAAATTGAATAGTTCGTCTATACTATGTGAGTTGAATGTGCAAGAACAGCAGTTGTAGTTTTCTATCATAACAGTTTTCAAAATTCTGTCATATCCTTTAGTTAATTCCCAATTGTAATAAACACCAAGATTGCTAGATAGAGATTCATAACGTTGATCATAGATTATATCTTCTTCTTCGTTTACATTTGACCACTCAATTTTATTTTCAATTTCTTGGGATCGGAAAAATTGTAATTCTACATATGAATGCCGTCTTAGAAGCTCATTCCATTCCTTCATATCCAACACTACATTATTGCTTTGATCACAGTTAGCACACCCAATACCCACTACTGGTGCAAGCTTGAGGTGCGTACTGTATCCAATTTCCATATGTTTTGCATGGTGAGTATCGTTCGATAGTTTATAATAAATACAATCGATTAAGTATTCATTAGCTGCTTGTTTATACACCTCAGATAAATCATATGGCTGTCTGTCAGTGTTAGAAGAATAACCTTCATCATGTTTTTCTTCATTTTTATTTCTATTACCACCATCACTATTTTGACAGCACCAACAACACAAGGTAAAATTGTTATTGCAACAATGTGGGGTATCCATATATAACGGTAAACTTCTGAGTTTGGATCGTTCCAGAAATGATGTTATTGCTGCCTGCATTATAACGACTGTACTTGCTTGCAATTGCACTAGGACTAAACGCTGTTTAAGAAATGATTTTAGTTAAATCATGGGGTGTTGTTTTCTCAACTGCACCCAAACTACTCATGAAGACATCCCTCGTGTTTAGCTGCGTTTTAAATCCTTCCATTCGATTTTCTTCTTTCAAATACTCATAAAAGCGTTGAGGTAATATACATTTAAAATCATCCGTTTCCATCACTATACGTGGGTGCTTTGGTTTAACCGTACTAAATCCACGTTTAACTATTACAAGTTGCTAACTGACTGATCTCAACACACCTCGCTGTGGTTTATATCACAAAAATGTGTCCTTGACTTAAGTACCTACAACAACTTGTTAAATACACACACCTACTTTTAGTTTAGTAAATTATTTCACCTTGACCCAATTTAATAAGCACAATTTGACCTTGGTCTACTTTTTAGCATAGACAACGCATTCTTCTTGTTTCCATGAATTGATTCTATTTTTATACTTCTAAGAAATGTCATACGATACCCCTACAGGTCAATAACCTTTGACCGCACTATTTTTAGACTTCTAAGTATTGTAATATGATGACATTTCAATTTCTATTTTTAGCTTCTGACCAAATTTACCGCCAAAAATGAGGATGGTGACATTGCAATTTCGAGCTCCTAACATTTAAATTTCCCGCCAAAAGTTTGACCTTGAAGAAATCCAAAAGCTTACATTTCTCACCATCAGAGGGCGAGTGACCTTGAACTGGTCCAGAACCAGCCCTTAATCACTACTCATGCCCGACAAGTTTTTAATTGTTATTTATGATGTAGTCAAAAGTTAAGCTAAACAGACATTCTATGTGTGCGATCAGAACAGTGAACATCTACTGTTGACCGCTTGTGCTTGGGCTTGAAGGCAAACAACTTTCCGTTACGTTCCTCTACCAGCGTTTTCACTATGCCGAGTAGAGAGATGCCCTCAGAGCGACGTCACATGTACTCCATTCGGAGTGACATGTTTCTGTCGATGGAAGATCCAAAGAAGTGGGTTCCCCTCTGCAACCAAGACAGCCCTAAGAAGTGTAAAAAATACCTAAGAGCGAAGATAAGAATACGAAGTAACAAATCTCTGCTGCACCTCTGTCAGCAGCGCAACCGACCGACGAAGCAGCAGAAGAGTCATCACCGTACGACGGATTCAAGATACAGAAGAAGTAGAGGAAATAATCGAAGGACATTCCGACTACACCCACACCGATGGTCAATGCGTTCGAGGCCCTTGCAGATATCATGGACAGCCTGGATGCCGAAGAAGTTGCCGTTACCAGGTAATCCTTTATAAGAAAGAGAATTGGGTCCCTTGAATTAGATTGCAGAGGAATCTCCTTCACACGTGTGAAAGCAATTATCGGAGGAACCAAGATTCAGCCTGCCACTATCAAGGACCGTGACAGGCTATGCGGTGTGGGATAGGCATGGTACAACATACCATTATAACAAATAAAAATTTTAACTTTCTCTCAGAAGCCAACTTAATCGGAGACAAATTTTCGTTTATGCAAAAACGGTAAGTAAGTACTTAGCTCAATCATTACTTACGAAACTTACTGTAGAATGAGAGCTCTTTTCTTTATTAGGTTTTAAGGTATGCACAGATAATAACCATACTTATGTCAGATATGCATGTCGTCAGGCGTCACTCATTCTTTAGGTGGAATAGTTAAAATTCAACAAAATGGGAAAGTTGTACTTCAAGTAACACAACAGCTGTATTTATTTGTATATTTAATAAAACAAAATAATATCTGCTGATTAATTTTGTCATAAAAGTAAATAAAACAGTACTTAACTTTTAGAAAAGCTCTGCGATAATAAACTAAACCTTAATCGATACCTAAACTCATATAATCTACTTACTTAGAATTATTTAAAATGAAAGTTGATTGAAACTGTATAACTTGAAATAAAATCATATATCTTCAATTACAAAAGATACAACATTTTCTTAACACAAGGAGAGGGAGCTTTTTAACGCAAGGGAGGGTTTCTCCCTATTAGGTATCAAAAATTAATACAAAAAGCAGTTGCATACCTTATGTAGGGAAGTAAACTTAAAATACGATACGCACTGGAACGCAGAAGGAACAGAAGTGATCCTAATAATTCCGGGTTGCGCATAAAACAAAGATTGGTGTGGGTGAATACCCATTATAAGGTTTATTGATTAGCGTTTTTACTAAACCACTTGCACTCTTACGCTTCAATCGTTTATCTAAATGGATAGATAAAGTAGGGATTATTAAGCAAAGTATTACCAAAGTATTGTTATTAATATCTGTTGGTAAGAGCTGTACATTATATAAGGGGGACGGTTATGTAGAGTTTCTAGTAAACAGAGAGTGTTACGTAAATTTATGTTGTACTTCAAATCTAAAACATTTTCTATCTTTTTAGAAATACTATTATCATCGAATTCTATTTTACTAAATCGATTATAACTAATAACATTTATGCATAAAAATTTATTTATATAATTATGATTATAGAACTCTAATAAAAAATTCATTATATCTTTTAAATTAAATAAATCATCAATGTTATAAATGTTAAAAGTGCAAGATATTATAGAAGTATTGAGAATATTGTTCGAATACTGAATAATGACCCACTTAATATACATCTAGATTAGATGAAAGTAATTCGTATTGTTATTTATAAACTGTATCGTCGTTCACTTTAGAACAATCGGTTTTAATATTATCCATGTTGATGGCTACAGTATTACAAGGGTGGACTGTGACGGTAGAGGCCGTGTTGCCTGTCTTTGTATAAGTAAAAATGTACAGTTCAAAAGCATCAAAACAGATATATCGGATCAAAGAGAAGAACTGTGGGTAAGACTTGTTATTCATAGAAAAGTGGTGATTGTAGGAGTAGTTTACAAACCACCTAAATGCTTTGGTCCATTCTTTCTAAATGTGTTAGAGACGTCACTTACAGATATGTGTACGGATAGCGATTTTGTCTTTTGTCTTGGTGACTTTAACATCAATTATTTAGATTGTAGCAACTATCTATGTCTAAACATGTTTTGGATTTTAAGATCCTTGGATCTAAAACAAATTATAACAGAACCTACCCGGGTTACTCTTTCTAGTTTAACTTTAATAGATTACATAATAACTAGATGTGCCTGTGACCTTGTGGAAACTGAGATAATTGAGATGCACTATGTAACTAATCATTGCTTAGTATCCCGTAAAATTACCATGGAACAAGTTAAGAAGCCAGTAATTTACAAAACTAATCGAGGTTTTAAGTTTTTTGATATACATTTATTTGACAATGACTTACATTCTTTGGATTAGAACACAATTTATAATCTACCGAATATTGATGGCAAGGTACAATTTTTTAACACGAATATTTTGGGTTTACTTGACATACATGCACTTCTAAAATCGTCCAAGTTTGCAAAACCGTACACACCCTGGTTAACGGATACTACTAAACATACGATTAAACTAAAAAACAAAGCGCTACAGCGTTTTAAATGGAGTAAAATCGCATCTCACTGGGATTTTGTAAATAAAAAAAAGGCATATTTGCAATTTATATTTAAAAACAAAGGTTCAAAATTAATTTGGGCCAATTTGGAAAAGATGAATGTTTATAAAACATTCCACTCCACCAATATTCCTTTTAATTTGCAAAATGTTGACCATATTAATACACATTTTGTTGATTCTGTCAATAATAACGTAGATGATAATTTAGGTTAAATTAATGAATATAAGCTCGGGGCGATACTGCTGATACTCTGATGCTATCGGTATTAATGTTTTGCATTTATGTTGTCCTTTTTTGCTACCATATATTGTGCATATAATTACTGTATAGACCATCTACTTGGAAAGAAGGACGTGTGGTTCCATACCAAAAAGTAACACTGTACACGATTTTAAAGATCTACGTCCTATAACTATCTTACCGGCATTATCTTAAATACTTGAAAAAGTCCTGTAGAGTCAACTGAGGTCCTTCCTAAATTTAAACAACGTTCTACCTAAGACACACTTAGGGTTTCGTTCAGGATACAGTTGTGCTGCAGCGACCTGCGGTATAGTTGACAACGTAATTTCTGAGTTAGATAAAGGTAACCGAACAGTTCTAATCATGGTCAACTATTCCAAGGCGTTTGATATGATAATTCATAATTGACTGTTCAGTCAATACTAGGACATATGGATTAAACAATAGTGTAGTAGTAGTGATACGTGAGTATTTAAGTAATAGAAAACAAAAAGTGGTGCTCAATGGAGTAGAATCGGGTCCCTTAATGTTATGTAAAGGCGTGCCACAAGGTTCTATTTTGGGTCCACTATTGTACACAGTTTATACTTTTAATGTGTTTTCTAGTTTCAAGCGTTGTAAATATCATTTTTATGCAGATGATGCCCAAATGTATTATTCATTTCCAGTAAGTGATGTAGATATATCTATCAAAAACATTAATGAAGACCTTGCTTGTGTATTACAAAATTCTTCTAACGATTCGCGTCAAATTAATGCAAATAAAACATCAGCTATAGTATTTGGACACAAAAAGTTATACAGAAAATACGAAATAAAATTATTCTGCATATAGGAGACTAAACTGTTCCAATATCGGGGTATGTAAAGAGTCTTAGTGTATATGTGGATGATGAGCTATAGTTCGCGAGGCGTATTGATGTTCTCATTTCTAGAGCGTACGCATGCTTGTGGTTTTTATAGTCTAATCACCACATTTGGGATATGAGACATAAAGCATTATTTTGTGATTCTCTGGTTTTATCAAATTTAGTTTTTAATTTTGGTGACATTTCGTGCTTGTTGGTTAGGGATTGTGATAGAATTCAAGGGGCCCAAAATTCATGTCTTCCACCACTTACTTTTGAGATACAAGGGCTTACACTCAGTTCCATCTTTTCGATTACCAGTATTCAAAAGGTCTCTTTTTCTTATAACATCTGTAAGTTCTGGAATCACTCTAAAAATTATGAATTAATGCCCCTTAACTTGTTAGCATTCAAACGTTGTATTAAAAGGCAGATGTTATGTTGCGGTGCACTACATTATTATATTATATTATTATACCATAGTTTTTATTCTTATTTCTTTAGTTTATTGTATGATTGTATACTGTCATTTTACACTTTTTATTCATCTTTTGGATATGTTTAAATGCACCATGCAGATGTACGACATTTTTATTTTCTTTGTTTAGAGGTTTCAGGGGAAAAAACAGTGAACTGACTGGTAAAATGATCCTTTGTCTACTGATTTGTAAGTTAATTCACTAGATAATCAATAAAATCATTTATTATTATTATTATTATTATTATTATTATTATTATTATTATTATTATTATTATTATTATTATTTTCTATTATTTGATTTTAGATTTCATAAGAGCGGAAAAATTGCATTACCACATATGGTTGCCATCTTACAAATTCTATTTAATTTTTTATTTTATTAGACTCTATTACCATAACTACTACATCCAATTTGTACGACTGGTGCAAGATTAACAAATGTACCACATCCCATTTCCACGTATTTTGCATGATTATCGTTTCATAGTTTATAATACACACAATTGATACATTTGCCGCATTTTTTATATCCCTCTTCTACAGAAGCACATATGTTATTAGTAGTAGTAGAGCGAATTTCCATTTGTTTATCACATTGATGAAGGCACAAACTCACCATCATGTTAAATTATTATTATTCACATTATTACTCCAGGAATAAATTGTATCCATATATCACGGTGAACTTCTGAGTTCCGATCATTCTAGAAAAAATTTTATTGCTGCTTGCTTTAGGTTATTAGAAGATGGTTGGATACTGTCAAAGCGGCTGATGTGTGATCATAGAGTTTCACTTTGTATACACGCGCACAGACCAGTTACAACTGGATTACCTGTTTTCTCGAAAAATGATTTCATTTTTTGAAATGGTCATTGCAAAGATCCTGTAAATGGTACGTTTTTCCAGAAATTACAAACTTTAGCAATAACTGGTTTCAACGTGTTAACTTGACTTTGAATTGCATCATTATGTATTATTATAATGCACTATGTAATTGACTCCTAGATCAATGAATTATGGCCTGTTTTTAGATTTCTAAGAATTCATCAACTTACAGGTGGTTAGATCAGTAAACCTAAAGAAGTCAATGAAATATAACCTGAGTCAATGACCTTGGAAAGTCCGACTAAAAGAGCTCATTTAACTTTAGGGTTGTTTTCAGGTGCGTGATATTAAAGAGGGCAATGAACTTTGTTCCTGAAAAGGTTCATGAACTTTAAATCTTCCCCTCTCGTCTCCAAGAACAGGTCTATTTTTAGATTACTAGGAATCTTCCAACTTCAGGGTTCAAGAGGTCAATATACTTTGGGTGAAGGGGTCATTGAACTTTGGGCTAAAACCCTCTCATCGAACTGGTTTTATTTTTAGAATTCTAAGAGTAGACCAACATCCGGTCGACGTCAATCAACTTTGACCACAGTCAATAACCTTTGGTACTATTTTTAGGATTATAAGAATCGTAATATGTTAATCATGAATTCTGACCTTGAGTTCTCCCGCCAAAAGCGGAGTTTCCTTGACATCTCACACCTATCGCAATTCCCTATCTATCTGATTCTATCTTACACATGTAAATCCCCGTGTGAGTCCGGATCCCTATAGATATATTACCTACTAAAGTAGTATTTGCAATAATATTACGTTTCACATTAGTGGATCATTAGAATGAAAAACCAATTGTTGAGTTTTTTTCTGTAAAGTAATGTGAACAAAACACTTGGGGTATTAATTACGCACCTTGTTCTAAATTAGATGCTTAATAATCCATGGCATTAAGTATAACCAGTACTGTTAACAGTGTGCATTTTAAAACAATTCGTTTTAACTTTTTACATTTACAGAGAACTTTCATTTAAAAGATTTTTTTATTTTAATTAAGTTCCTGTTTTTTAGTACTTATTCATTTCTAAATTAAAAAGTAACTCTACAAGAGATTTAATACATTATTTAGCTTTCCCCATGAATACTAATAAAATCGCCAATTAGTATAGGATATTTATATCAATGTAGCATCGAAAAACGCCTAGAGAAACCCGTTTCTATTCAAATACCTAATGAATGGGTATTGTATGTTTAGATAACCTTAATAAAGACATACATAGTAAAATACTAATAAACTGTAATTGTGAGAATATAGGATATTACATGTGGGGTCAACTAAATATAATTATGTAGCCCTGTGACAAGGTCACAGAGCTAAAACATGTATTACAAATATAAAATTTTGCTGTTCTCACAAGCCAATGTCATCAACGTTATTAAGAGCTCGTTCAGAAAAAAATAAGCACGAGGCTATAAAGCTGGGACCATTTATAAATCACCCTTTATTACAATGATCAAATTAAATTTTCCGTTTAAATTACCAAGTTCTAATTGCGTTATTATTGCAATATGTTGGAAAACTGAAAAAAAAACATGAAACTGTAGTATGTACATTCTAATTTAGATTAGTACGTTATTATTAGGCATCAGTCAATTCAGAAATTGATGATTCATATCAGTTTATTTTTTACGATAATGGAGTCTTGTTTATTATCTGCTAAGATTTTCATCCTTTTAATTACCAAATTTGGAACACAAGGACATTTTTTCTGCGAATAGACTAATTAATAGTGCCAGTGATCAAACTTACAGGTGGTTTATTTTTTTGGCGAATAGTATTCTTAACGTAATCGTAACTATTACACAACACCATCGACGTTCGGAATTTACAGTATCTTATTTTTTCCAGTTTTATGGAGATTTTTAACCTTAATGGCAAGAAAGGTAGATATTGACACTAATCCGTCTAGGGAATAAATTTTATTGAGAGAATAATGTATGTTTATAATAAATAACTACACTATCTACAGAAATGAATAGAGGTATCACGGGATTGTGGTCTCCACAGCCATCTAAGTATCCGTATCTTGCCATACGTTTTCTCGTTCCCCGGACTCATGGAAACCGCGCTGATTACTGAAATTTGAATTTTGACTTTGAGCCAGTCAGTTTATCATTTGTGAGAATGGTTTGGACCATTTAGCTAAACCCATTAACGCATTAATTTTAATTTTTGATGATTTCAGTGGATTTTATGGGTTTAGTTTGCCTTAAAATGTACCAAAAAAAATGAGTAAAAAAAAAGTGGTGGGTCCATATGGGCCCGCCAGGCGTGTTCCTAATAAAATTGATTTACAAATAAAATACATATAATTATTTTTTTTTTAATATTTATATTATAGAACAGCAGTGTAATGACCAAATTTATATTTATGTGGTATGAAAGCCCTTAAAACAGGAAATACAAAGACCAACTTAACATTGACAACACATCGTCCTGCCTTTCCCAGAGCAATTTGCTGCCCTTCCGGCACTGGAATTACATAATGATCAAGCCTGTCTTGTCTTATATTAGCAGCTACGCGAAATCTTTCACCTCCCGGAGTAGATGGCCTGCCCCCTTGGCTTGGAGGATTCTTATATCTGATCAGATATGACTAAAATCGTATATAATTAAAAACCGATAATTAAAATTATAAAATCACTTTATATTTACTTGTACAATAGCTCGTCGAAATTCTAGTTGCCGTTTTTCGATAGATAATCCAAGCAGTTTGCACAGCAGCGTCCAGAAAATAGGTAAATATTGGCCAATACCACTTCTTTCCCCGGATTCCAACACGATAACTGAAACAATACAAGAACAGGAAATGTGTATAAAAATTATTATTATTCTTATACTTACTTTGATATATTTTTATCCATAAGATCGGTGCCTCCCATGTTTTTGTTGTACTCAGATAATGCATATGGCCTCGGGACTGAATTTATTTTCTTGTCTTGTCTAGAATATCTATCCACATTTCGTAGCGGTGCCACACCAAAGGATCTGCTGGCAATAGTAACTGCATTATTGTCCTTCCATCTTATAAACTGAATACCACTTTATGCTTCAGACTAGATGAATAAGTGCCTCTTTTTTGTTTTAAAATTTGTGCTTTGGGCTGTAATAGACACTGCTTTGGAATCCGGTTTTCACGGATTGTTCCCGTTGTAAATAGATTGTCGAAAAAGAAATTATACCTTAGGTTCCTTTTATTTTCATCCAAATCTTTGATCATTTGTACTAGAAGGGCTGCACATTTTCCGAATATTTGTTCATACTGTATATTTGATCTAGGATTTTTTCCCTGGTACACTTCAAAATTAATCATGTATCCTGCCGGTATATTGAGGCTCCAGACTTTGTACCCGGAACGAATAGGCTTTCCTTGTATAAATTGTTTACAACCGTGTTTGCCGTAATATCTTATCATGGACTCATCATAGCAGAAATTTCTTTTAGGTACAAAATGGAGCAAAAACTTTTCTTTTACATAATCCGTCAAAGATCTAAATTTATACATTTTGTCTGCTTTATCTATGACGTTGTTGTCGGAAAAATGAATAAGTCGGCATATCTGAAGAAACCGGTCACGTCTGATTGCTTCAACCACCATATTATTTCTCATATCCGAAAAAGATGCCCAATAACTGCGTTTAGAGGGTAGTTCATTGTACCCCGACAACAATAATATTCCCAAAAATACTCGTATTTCATCTAAAGAAAATGAAGGATTCGGACAATTTATAAATAGAGCATATTTGGTGGGTTCCTTTATAATATTTAGTAGCAATTCATCCGAAAAAAAACATTCAAATAATTCCACTGGATCCATTTCACTGTAGTATGAATAATTGGCATCTGGAAATGGAGGATATGAAAACTCGAAATCAGCATTTTCATAGAATTCAAATGAAGGTTCTTCTTTTTCTAGGTTGAAATTGGATAGGTTGTTCTCATTGCCAATAGTCTGTTGGGAGGAGCTATTTATTTCATTTGTCAATTCAGGAGATCGGGGTTCATTGTCATGGCCGTCAAGTCTTTTATTGCTAACAAAACGAATTCCGACACCAGCTTGGAGTTGACGTTGACTAAGGTTGTCTGCAAACCCACCTTCATCTTCATCCGTCCGTTAAAACCTCACTCTCTGGGGGCTCTATAAATAAATCTGTCACTTCGTCTTCATTATTCGAAGCGTACGCAATATCTAGCGCTTCGTGAAGCGTGAGACTCCTAAAATAAAAAAAAAACAATTAGCATTTTTTCCAGGAAAATGCCTTGCGGTCCCATATGGGACCAGTGACGTTTACACACTAATATAATCAAAAGTTAAATCTTAAAAAAATTAGATAAGGTATTAAAAATATGTACTTTTAAATAACTTTTACCAATAATTATACTTAGGCAATAATTTCTAGAATATACTAAAAACTACTTACACCAATTTTATGTCGTTATTTTGTCCATTGCACAAATTCACTAAAAGCAAATACCTACCACGGTCAACTAAAAGTCAAAATGCGCACAAAAACGGCTTGAGTTAACTCTCCAACACCTCTATAACCATACTGACAAGTTTTGCGCCGAATGGAAACGCTCGCGCCTGCGCTTCAGTTTAAAAATTAGGGAAAGGGTAAGTGGGTTCACACGGGCCCACCAGGCGCTAATGGGTTAAGGGATGTTATTTTTATGAATAATGCGTATTCTGTTCCAACAATTCCGCCGTATGAGACTACAAGAGGCGTAAATGACACTCAAAGGTCTTCAGCAGCCAGATTGTATTTGCGGGCATGAATTTGGGAGATGTCAGGCCAGGGAAGTGGGCCATACGAATCGGCATCGGAGTTTGCAATGCGAATGCCAAAAACGCTTTTTTCACTGGGTAAGTCACCGGTTAGTCTTTGTTGATCTGAAGTTGAGGCTCCCATTATTGGCTCAATAGTACCCAAACCCCATGCTAATTTGGCCCAATTTTTTATATTATCTCTGCGTTGATCGTGGTCTTCTTTTATGAAACCTTTTTTACAATTAAGTGCGTGGTTAAGGTTGAAGTTGTCTTCAACACATCCGTCGCAGATTAGTGGTAGGGTAGAGGGCTCATGTCGGCATCCGATAGCGAGGCCATCGCGAAATTGTATTGCTGTGACGTCGGTATCATCCGCTTCAGTTGGTATAACTGTGAACCATAGTGAGGATTTTTTTTTTAATCGTTCTTTGTATACTTTCTCTGGATACGCTCTCTTGACCTCGAGGATAGTTTCTAATTCGTGTTATTCGTGATGTATTCGCTTTTTTCATTCTTCTTTTAGAATTCCGTATGCGTGATTTTGGTAGTCACCTATATTAATTTCTTCGCCGGTACAAATTGTGCGGACTAGCTGTCTGTTTTCGTTTATTGAGGCTTCATATACTGCTTTAGCTTGATTTTATTCATTTCGAAACTTCCCAATCTCGCTGGAAGTGCATATAGCTTGTGTTCTCTGAACAATGTGGACGTTGTTAGGTAGATCATGTCGCGTTTTTCAAATTGTTACAGGCATCTTCTGTTCCATTAGTTATTCTATGCAGATATTGCCATTCGCATTGTAGTGATTTAGTACATGCGGCATATACATTTTGTGGATATTTTTCACTCGGTCTTGACATTTTTTGTATGCATTCTGTCCATTTTTTTTACTTTATTTGTGATGCATTCGGGTTTTTTATTTGAGTCTCCAATGGTGCCTCCTAAAAATCTTTGCGATTTTACTAATCTGATGCCTAAACTGTTATATTTTGCTCAGCAATTTCGGTTAGGCCTAATTTCATTTTAAGTAACTCTCGGTTAGTTCTGGGAAGTAGCCGTTCTTCTTTCGTTAATGTTTTGAACCATATTTTACCTACGCAAGCGGAATCGTCAGCATACCAATTTGGATGCAATTATTTTTGTTTTTATATAATTTTATTAGTGGTAGTATCCCGAATGCATACATTAACATAGCCAGTGCATTGCCTCGAGTTGTACCTTCTTTGCTTAGTATTGAGTAGTATTTCTGAATGATATTACAACATGTCCTCTATATGTATTAGAGACGTATCTCGAGCATCTAGGCTTTAAAAATCTAGCGTTCCATTAATAATCAATTCTTCAATTAATTTAATTGCATTGGTTTTGTGTATTATAGCGCCGCATTTTTTTTCTGTTATATTTATGCGTTTATTGCGAATGAACGCCGATACACATCGGGGTATTTGAGTCATCTCGCTTGTCAAAACTTTTTCTGATTTTAAATAATCTGTATAGTGCTTCTAAGTTTATTTTTATTGTTGTTTATTGTTATAGGTGTAACGGCAATAAACACTATAAAAGTGGATTACAGAATTAGAGAGATAGAAGTCCCTCTAGATGGTAACTTATCATCAGATATGTCTTCAAGTTCCGTGAAACGGAATAAGGCTATGGTCGCTCTCATGAAGAGCCTGGGCGCTTTTTTCCTGATTGATCTCATTCCTGTTATAACTGGATCGAAATTGAGAAGAAACCTGTCTAAATTTTCAAATTGCCACTTGTTTACCCGAGATAAAGAATTCATTCCAAAAAATGAATTCTGGCATGTAGAATAGACATTCCAAAATCAAGAGCCTCATAGTTAACTGCTTCCTGTTTTTCAAGACAATTAATATCCTTGGAAGTCAGGCAACAGATATAACATCTCATTGTAGATGTAGTGTTAGTACACCTGTCATGGTAGGCATTGTAGATTGCTTCATTGAATTAGTTTTTCCTTTAACTTGACTTCGGTATTTTGAAAATTGTTTGTGTCATTTAACTTATTTCCTCATTTGTTTCTTTGATAAAGCGTATTCTAATAGGGCGACAATAAGATGGTGAAGAAATTGGATTCTGCCATAATATCTTATTATTAGTGGAATACATAAGTCGCTGACGCACAAAAGAACTTTGAAATAAATTCACGTCGCAACCGAATCACATAAAAATGTCTGTTTATATTGAGTTTGTTGCGCTCCACCTCAACCCCTCTTGCACATTAAATGTAACGCACTTCTTTCTTCTACCTTGAACGGTAAAATCCGTCAAACCCTGTAGTTTTGGGTCGGTACTCTTGTTTTGATTTTTGTAGTTTGCTATAACAAGAAAACATCTTATTATAACTCCTTATCACTTCGTACTGTGTTCTACAGACAGACTACCTTCCACAAACATGGATAAGGCTTTAACGGATGTTAATTGGAGGGACGCATACGTTTGTTTCATTTGACTACGAGTCAATGCTTTTTTGTATCTTTCAGCATGATTTGGTGTTCTAATAATTTCTTTTAGCACTAACGAAGCATCTCTCTTTCCTATCTCACCTGTCTTAGATTGCGTAGCGTAAATGAGCACTTACAACTAAGTACTTTTGTGTAACTCTTCCGTTCTCCTTTTTTTTTACCCGAAATCATCAATTACCAAGTTATTTAAATTACATTGAAAAATTCGGAAAAAAATTATTCAAAATTTAGTAAAAAAAATTGCCTGTTTGAATTTAACAACGTGAGTCCACGCTCTTATCAAGCATCAAAAATGGTGCAATAATTATGTAATATAAAGTTGGCCACAGTTGATACGGGGTATACTTTTGGAAAGTGCCCAGATAATATGGTAAATCGTTCATGTTTATTCGTAGGAGCCATGATTTAAACAAAATCATAAACGCTATCTTATCAAACATATTTTCATTGATATAACTATCGTGTTTAGCATCAATTTCGTCATTTGGGAAATAGATAAGAAATCTATTAGAAGTGCAAGTTGTTAAGTCTATCCAGAAGAGCCCAGGAATTTTGTACGAATAAGAATGAAACAGACGAATCGCGTTTCTGAAGAAAACCGTGTTTATTCAAAAAAATTTATTTTTAAACTACATAACTTGTCATGTGTCCATGATTTTATCAAAGATTTTCTGATAATTTTCAAAATTATAAATTATTTGTTAGTACAGTACGTCTTAAATGTAGTATAAATTCTCCTAATTGAATTTATTAACGCATCAATGCCTGGGAAGCTTTCAATTGTAACGTTTTCTTTTGTCTTTACGTGTTTAAAAGGTTTAGGGATTTGTTTCCCTAAACCTTTTTTCTTTTGTCTTTACGTGTTTAAAAGGTTTAGGGATTTGTTTCCCTAAACCTTTTAAACACGTAAAGACAAAAGAAAACGTTACAATTGAAAGCTTCCCAGACATTGAATTCGTTAATAAATTCAATTACGAGAATTTATACTACATTTAAGACGAATTGTCCGTAATCGCACGTAGAACCTTTTTTTTCTAAGAAACAAAAGATAAAGTTTTGTTGTCTATCAGATTAAGGTGAATGTTTAAAAATTAAAATATGACCGATGTATTAGTATTGATGGTGAATAAAACCCTTTTACTGCTGTAGTTGAAAGTTAATTCGTTTCTTGTGCAAATGTTCCTATTATTTTAAATTTGGTGAACTTTGTTAATTGAATTTGAGATCGCATCATATAAAATTAAATTACAGAACGCATTAAAATTATTAGTTTGTATCTAAATGTAGAGTAGAAAAGCATAATTCGCATTTTGTTCAGACGTTACAGGCGATGGTTTGCCGGAATACTTCGATAAGGAGTTTTGGTTTTAAACAAATAATTTGGCTTTATATACAAGGCATTAGAGGCCAGCGTTGCAAAGAACATTTAAATTTACTGTATATCAATTACTTAGATAAGGTTTCGCGAAGAGGAATATTTTTTTCTGATGATGTAATTTTTCCCGACGGTTTTAGAGTTTCAATTCGTGGATGCGCGTACTTAGAAAATTGGAGTACTCTTTTTATAATTGGTTAGTTAAATGGAAGGGGTTCAAAAAAACCAACGTGGGCACAAACGAATATTTTACGGGAGAGACTTGATTTAGACATAGAAGCGTTAAGAGGTTTCGTTACGGCGACGAGTGAATACCGCGGAACGACGTTGACCAAAGTCCGTTGTGAAAGAACTTCCGTAGCAGGGTTTTCATCCCCTCACAAACCATTAAGGGATCGTATATATGTTCAACCATTACGAGACTAGCTTATCGTTAAATGCAGTTGGCCCATAGGGGCTTGTCAAGTTCCAGGAAGGTGTTAAGTGTTTAAATTTACTTAGTGGTTTAACCCCGTTCTCTGAACAGGTGATCGCTTTTTTTTACGGAAAAATCCAACGTTGGTTCCTAATTTTCCGACGTTAAGTTTACAGTACGCCGTTAACCAAATAACTTACAGTAAATAAACAGGCCTTTCGTTATTTTAAAAGTAATAAGTGTTATTCGAAACTTGTACATAATTAGAGAAGAATAATAAGTGCTAAGCAGAACTAGGTCGCAGTAAAGTAAAGTTAAATAATAGTGTGTTAATATAACTGTCAGTGTAAGTACACCCAATTGAAATTTAATCAAAATGCGAGTTGCAAAATGGGCAGTCCCTATCTGAATTGCACTGGGAGTTTTGAGTGTCATGTCAACATCAATCATATGGCCGAGGCCTTCGGTAACATTCATTAGGGTGTCTGTGTAACAAAAGGGCATCCTCCACGTAAGGTAACATTTCTGTGTTTTTTTTTCTTATTGTGGTGGTTGCCAAATGCTAATAAATTTATTGTGTGTAATTCTGTTATTTTTGTTATGCGTTTGTACAAACGGATGAAAACGTTCTTCCTTTAAAGATTAACTTCTTTTTGTTTTTTTATGGTTTAAATTTTAATACAGGCGTGTCCATCCGCATTATTCTCCAAATGCATGTGAAGGTGTTTTGTTTTTGTTTAAACTGACGGAGTTTATATCGAACTTGTGAGTAGCGACATGTGGGCGAATCTTATTTCCGCACAATCTAACGAACTCCTTCACATTTTTGAACATGCATTAAATTTACATTATTGCACCATATTACAAAATTTCTACAAACAAAAATATGCATCCATATTCCTTACTGCGCCTTAATAAAACATCAATATATGGTAAACTCACTCACTCATACTCTACAATCATCTATTTAGTCAAAATTGCTCCATACACAATAGCAAAAAGACCAGTAGTTTTACCAGTGCCGTAGCAACAAAAATTTACTCAAAACATTATTTCTCAACCAAATGTAACGCTTTCAACACGAAAATCTTTCTGCAGCATTCAAATATTCCTTCACACGATAACCAATGTCTTACTAAACTCCAGTAGCGTATCAATTACACCAACTTACATTACGCATACTCAAAAAAAAAACTCTTTTCATTCAAACTCACTTCAGCTACATTCAAAACATGTTACATACATTATCAAAATACTACACATACACGATGCATCAAAATAACCTTACAGTATTCTAATACACAAAGTAATTTTCAAAATTTTTATAGCTAGACCTGTTTGCATTGTTATATTGTTCTTATTTTTGTCTATGTGTAAAGGTTTGTTCTAAATTTATGGTTTCCAAATTAGTAAAATCAAATGTCTATTAGATACTATTAGAAATTGTAAGTAAAATATATTAAAGTTTAAAAATCATGGATTAGACCCATTTGTCAAATATTTTACGTAAGTAAAAGGAAAATTACTGCTGTACCAATCCTAAACAGTATTTGTAACTACAATGTTTTGGGATATTTATTACAGTTAACTACTGTTTGGTCGCTATCCTTAACCCTTTCGGCCGCACTGCTGGAATTTGCCACCGCTATGAGTCCTGACTATATACAACTAGTGCTTTGCTGCTTCTATCACTAGATGTCTGCTTAGTGCACTGATTTAAAGATGATTCTTGCACAGAATCAGAGCAGGTGGTAATTTACAGTTTCAAGTGACAAACAATTGAGTGTGCGACAACATAGATTCTGATAGGCTCCAATAAATCTCCGGTAAGTACAAATAATTACTACAAAATGCAATTCTACTTCTGTATTTCAAATGAAATATAACCAATATACACAAGCGATTACGTGTATAGTATTGGGTTGTCAATTTTTGAAAAATAAATAGCTAATAATAAATGTCCTTGAAATTTGTGCACGCAATTGCCTCCACTAGGCGATTAGGAGAAATGTATTCCTAAACTGAAAAAATCATTTTCTGTTCTTTGTTTTTGTTTTTTTTTCAGATGATGAAGGTATACCTCCAATTAAACTTGATGGAAATTTAAAAGGAGTGGCAAGAACAGTGTAGTGTCCCTCAGGTACCCTGTCTTAAAAAGTGTAATTTGAACTTATTTGCAATAATGCAAATTCAAGAACCAAACAGTCGCTGAGTGATTTATCTTGACTTTACTGACAATAATATTACTATCACTCAAATTAATTGCTGACTTTCCTGGCAATAATTAAAACATTAGAATTTATTTACAAGCCTGACATTTAATTACTCGCAAACCTCAAATCTGGTCAAAAGAATTGACCTGTCTAACAAGCTTTGCGCAATGATGGTTCAACCCGTTAATGTACTATTGTGGGAAAGAACCACCAATAAAACCCACTTTATTCATAAATAAGTAATTGCAAAAGTACATTAATAAATCAAATAACGCAAGAAACCCAATGAAAGGGTTAAATATGTAACAAAACACCATTAAATCAGGTTAAAGTGCGTACAAAATTATAACATTAAGAGAAAATGAATGAAAAGCAGTTTAGTTACACAGAAACACAATTAAAAAAAAAAGATGTATTCACCCTCACAATTGTATCAGAATAAAAATCGTAATACCAAACATGTGGCCCTTTAAAACCAATCATGCCGGTTTTATAGCTTTTCCTTCCTATCTTTAATTATATTATAATTATTAATTGTTACAAATGATAAAAAATTGTTATATGGATATTTCAACGAACTAAACAAATTATAAGTAAAAAGTTGGTTTTGGTAATATTTACTCAAAGTATGGTAATTTTTGAAACATGGAACCACACAGAGTGCTACATCACATTCTTCGCAACAAAAGGTAGTATTCTTGCGTTTTCGTGGCCCTACTTTTGTATTGGTGCTTACGTGACATCTGCGGTGTGATCTACCTTTCTTAGCTGTTTGTGGGATTAATGCTGGAAAATGTCCTTGAACCAGTCTGAAAGGGTTGTTCGCAGCCTTTCTCATCCGTGATATTGTCCACGTTTTATACTTTGCAATCAGCTGTTCGACAACTTTTCTGCGGAATTCATACATTGATATTTTTTTCCAAGTGGAAATTTAATAAAGAACAAAAACATTGTATAAGATCAGGTCCAACAAATGGAAAAAATAGCGTTTTATACCACTTGATCGTTTTTCTGATTATTTGCACAAAGCTCACTTGCATATAGGACTTATCTACAGCGTCCATGTTATGGTTGTAATCAACGATGCACTCTGGTTTTTGGATTGGTAATCCAGTCTTCCGATTTGTTTTCCCAATGTTTATCATTAAACCCGTCGACACTGTTGTGATCATCTTTACGTCACGCGGATCGTGCCACTTTATAGCAATCTGGATGTCGGTAGAAAATGCATCAACCTCATTTTTCCCCATTCCCTTTTGGAATTTTGGCAAAAATTCTTCCTGCTAGTGCGAACGGTTCCACAAGTTCCAGTTTTGTTCTCGTGAAGATATTGAACTAGAAGGGGGCTTGTGTACCAATTGTCTACATAAAGGATACGTGCTTTATTTATAAAAACGTGCATCAGGGTTTGGACGACAGCACGCGATACGCCAAGAGCGAGATTTTCAATTATATTTGTGATGGCACCTGTATACACAGTTATGTTCAAATTGTAACCAGTTTCTGAGTCGCATAGTACAAATACTTTTATGCCAAATCTACTTCTTTTTGATGGTATATATTGTTCGAATTTTAGCCTTCCCTTCCAAAGGAGCAAGCTCTCGTCTATATATAATTTTTGAAATGGTTGGAATGTTGCATTGAATTTTTCAATCAATGAATCAAATATTGGTCTAATTTTTCCTAATGAATCTGAGCTGTCTAGAGTGGCATTATTCACAAAATATAAAGCATGCCAAATTGTTTCAAAAACTTGGAAAAAACTGTTGCAAAAAGGGGTTGCAATGCTTGCTTTTCTTGACCAATAATCTCTAATCGTTTTTCTCTCCACCAATCCAAAAAGAATGTTTATTGCAATAAGCAGTACATCCCCAAATTATCAACTCCTTTATAGGTTGGAAACGTTTTTAGGGACTGACCACTATTTGCATTTTGATTTACATATCTATTAGTTTCAGTCACAATTTGTGAAATTAGAGCTTCATCAAAACATTACAGAAAATAATGCTTCGCAGGCATTTTCAGCTAATTTGGTATTTGGCTGAATGCCGCAATTGGTTTCATCGAAAGTGTAATCGCAGGGAGTGAAATTGGAACTGCATACCAATTGGAAATGATCGTCGCCGACACCGTCTTCATTATTAACTTTTTTCTTCGATATCGGGTAAAACATTATCAACTACAACATGCATTGATGGAAACTTATGCGTACTACAAAAAATATGTCTTACCTTCGCCGTATCACTTCCTTCATGTTCACTTTCTAAATATTAGGAACCACTATCAATATACTCTGATAATTCATTATAACTGTCATCGTCATCAATTGGATTCGCCAATTCCTCCAGTTCTTTTGATGATAGTTTACGTTTTCTATCCATTTTCAATCAAAATCACATCAATCACGTGTAACACGTAAAACACGAAACAAAAACGTTCTGCGCATTACTCAAATTTTACACATGAACGCAGGCGCAGCTTAACGTACAGATACGGCAGCCGGCACTCAGTCATGGCAAATTAGATGTATAACGTACTATTACGTCAAAATACAGTCAGCGGTAGTTAAATCGAAAACGTATAGGTACGTTATGAGGCTATCAAAAAGCACGTTTTCTAACTATCGCGTACGTCATCCGGTTAGGCCATATACTTCAAATAAAATAAGTACGTCACTCGGCCAGTGGTGACGTTTTCAGAAAACGTATATCTACGTCACCCGTCGTGAAAAGGTTAAGTAAATAAGCATATAAAGCAATAAGAAATTACGGTACATATAAAATGCAACAGCAGTAAAACAACAGGTGATAATAAGGTAAATGCAAGGACAAACAAAAAATAGGTGAGAAATTTACACATACACAATTGTTTAGTGACAAATAAAGCATAAAATATATACGTACAGTTACAATAAATTACATATAAAGAGAAATTAGTTCGCAGGCAAACAAGTCTACTAACAGAAGAAAAAAAATAATTCAGTCTTTGAATGAAAACCATTTTGTTCAATTTCTCAAAGGAGTTGTGAGGCATAGTCTACAATTGGTACGACTGACGGCGTACCCCTCACATCAAAACCCCAAAAACACCCAATCTTTTTAACCGGAGAATTGTAGACTATACCTCATAACCCCTTTGAGAAATTGAACAAAATGGTTTTCATTCAAAAACTGAATTGTTTTACACTACTTACAGGTTTATATACAGTTCTTAATATTACGTAGTTTGTTTTTTGTCTTATATCTTAGGTCATGTTTATCTTACCTAAGCGCTTTTATGCCTACCTTGCAATGGCTTACTATAACTGACCTGCTCTACATACCATACTTAATAATCATTTCCGATGTGCTAACCAATTTCAACGTGTATCTTAATTCCAATTATATATCTAAATTTGATGACCAGATAAATCTGTATAATCCCTGCATGATTATACATCTTGCCGGCCGCGAAGTTCATGTTCAGCTGTAGGTTGAACAACATTCATCTATACAACAATAAAAATTATAAAAATAAAATTCGAGGTTTTTAATGGTCATCTGGACCCGGGAGTATGTAAACACTCGGCAATTGTCTTTTACAACTATAACCAAGCTTTATTCTGTACCCACTCGTCCAGGCCCACCTCTACACAAATATAAATATAAACAACTAACAACAATGCTAATTCACCCAAATACAAGAGTGAGGAAGCCCTGTACTGTCTTTTATTTTAGCAGATTTTAGCTTAATGAGCCCGCGTGCGAATGGGATACCTTTGCAAGGCAATGTTTGATCTTTAATAAGTTACGTAGGCTTGTAGATTTGGTTGCTATGAGCCTCAATCATATTAGAAATACCTACTAACGTTGAATATCATAATTCTTCAATTAACCACTTATTCACCAATATTTAGCGTGTTACGATACACCGGTTAGATTCAAGACGATAATGATTATTTATACATATATTGTTTACACGTAAGCTTACTAACACCCGAATATATAATTTAGTAAAAAAAGACTAATTCGCGGTTTGAGTTTTTCAGGAATGTATCAACTATTTATATACTGCTTACAATGAACCTATTTTAATCAAACACCTCGATTGACCTTACACAACTGAAACTCTTACGTACAACTGCCTTACCCTCTGATTTGATACTAACTATATTTACTCCTGAAAATTAACCCCCATTATTGCAAGTAATATCCTACACTTAATATCAAATTTCCTAGTACCAAACAAAAACGTCTTTGATTGCAGTGTGTATAGACGTAATTAATTATTACATCAGTGACATTTTCACATCAAGAGCGCGCGTATAGACATTTTTAACAATTTGTCACGCTAGTTTCGGCAGAACATCTGTTTCTCTACCCTAATATACGATTCCTTCTTCTGTACAACCTTTACTCAAATACATTCCCACATTTCTTACATAAAACATAAAATAAAATATTCCGAAGACATTAACAAATTACCAGGTATTAAAAAGATATTAAAAATCCACTAATTATCTTTTCTATCGCGGTAACACTGGCAATTTGACAAACGTTTATTACAATAATAAAATTTTCGCAGTCCGCTACTCTATCAAAGTAGATGTAGGTTTAAATCCTTATTTTTAATTACATATTTACTTTGAACTTAATCGTTCATAACAAAAACTTATATTCTTTTAACATTAGTCAAATTGTTTGGCATGTGTGAATCCTTGCGATATTGTATGCTCGCATTCATTAATTTAAGTAATTTTACTGTAATATCTTTATATTTAGATTTACCTAAATTACATAAAGACAAAAATTTACATCGATTGGGGCTTGTATCTCGATAGCTCAGTTGGTTAGAGCGCTACTCTAGCAAAGTAGATGTCGTAGGTTCAAATCCTACTCGACATAAAGTTTTTATTTATATATTTAATAAAATTAATAATAATTTTTAATTACATATTTACTTTTGAACTTATTCGTTCATAACAAAAACTTATACTTCATTTAAAAATTAAAAGTTCACCTCGAGTAATTACAGTATTTCACTATAATGGTTGACTAAAATCAATAAAAATAGTGAAATTAGTTACTTATGCATAAATAAATAGTCATTCGGTTAAAATTTGCTTGATAAAAATTAGCCCCATAGTTCTTTTTACAATCATTTAGTTAGGCAATTAACTTTTTGCTCCAACAGTACGGTTCTTTACAAACATTGGTTTTATTATGAATTTGGTATCATATGACTGCTGCACAATTATTATTTCTGCTACATTAGATACTAATGCAGATAAATAAATAGCATTGGCGTCAGTTAACTGCCCTGGGTACTGCATATTCAGTGATAATTTCATCATATCCGACCTATCATTGAATGCGAAATGCTGCGAATCTTCCAATATCATTAACTTAATCTTAAATTCGCACGCATAATGGATAACAAATGCTTAAAATATTGCTGTTCTTAATACGAGGTTAGACACACGGAGCCTTTAATCTAGAATGTTACGATAGAGTAGGTATGCCTTTTTTGAAAATTTTTTACAAAGGGCTATCAGTCTCGGAATGATAAAACCGATTGTCCATTAAATATGAAAACAAGAGTCCAAAATTACAAAAAAAAATATTCATGGAGGGAAAGTGTACTTGTTCGTCAATCGAGAAGTAACAATTTCACTTAAATTGATTAAACGCACGGTCTGTATACAGACCGTGGGTTAAACGTGGTTTACCTCCCAACATTAACTTCTTTAGAAATTTCTAATGAATTTGGTTTTCCGGTAACCGCAGTAATGCATGGATTAACATATAACATTGTACATTGCCAAATTTATTTCTCTAAGAGGCTCCTTGGTTCACAACATTTTAATTTTAAAAAAAGTTCCCTGAAGCTTTTCTAGCAACATCTGTCCACCTGGCGTTATCAATACTTATACTACTTTCTGAGCATCTTTTTTGCAAACACGTTTGGACTATTATCTATCGACGCAACACGAAGAATAGTAAATTCTTAAAAATATCTGCTTGAAATAAGTTTACCAACGATCACATGTGCATGTTACGCTATAATTCGTATTCATACAATTCTAAAAACAAGCAGGATGTATCGATTCGTATATTATGTTCATACAATCTACTACGCCTACTTTAAAAATGTTTCAAAAACTTTATGATTTATTACAAATCCAATGCCAACCTATACTTTTTAAAGTTTAAGGGCTCTTTGTATTTTATGAACAATGATCATGCTTCATAATGAATTTTATTCAACTTTTGTTCTAGAAAAAAAGGTATTCATTAACAAGTAACACAAAAAATAGAAAATCTATATTTTTTAAGAAAATTCAACTGCAGAGACCAGACGAGACCGCATTTAAAATACACAGTGCAGAAAATGAAAGAAATCAAATGAGTAATTGACTAAAATGTTTCATACTAAACTTTTTGTTTAATTAGAAAGCTTGTAAGCACACACCAGAAAAGATTCATAAAACACATAAATCACGTTTATATCTTAAAAGGCACCACTAGGAAACTGTTTTCGGTAGTACAACATTTTGTTTCAAGTAGAGAACATTGTTAGGATAAGCAAAAAAAGCGTGTAAAAATACAACAAACTAACATATATAAACTTTGTTTTAGTTTTGGTATTAAAAATTCTTTACAATATAAACCATGATACACGTAATCCTGAAAGTAATGATTTTAATTCAGATATGTAGGTATATACAATACCTACCTACTAAACTTTTATAAGTGCTACATCTAAAAAGCCATCAAATAACTTACACTTTCATTTTTATACTTGGTAGAAGTTTGTACCGAAAGAGTTTCAACACATTTATGGTATGAAGTAAAATATGCAGGAATAAATTAAACCATAGTTTATATTTCCGCGTCAGAAAATATATTAAAGCACTCACACGTAAACGCACTTTTTTCGTAATATTTACCGGCAAAGTTTCACTCAGAGCTATACCGAGAGGAAGTAAGTGGAAAACTGGTAAACAGTTGAGAATCCCGCAAATATAATGTTCATGCGCAGAAAAGTTTGGAAAGTAATTTTCCGTTTTAATATCTACGTCTAAATATGGGCAAAATTGTTTCAATTTTATGTAAAATTTCATTACAAAGGATGGTTGGTATACAATGTCACTTTTAAACCCGTGGTAGATTGATCGTGTTTGTGTACATGATTGAAGTGCAACTCATCAAATCAGATAGTGTTTACTTATTGCGATTCATACATCACTTGCTATTAATAACCTTTTGAAAAACAATAGGATTTTATTAATATTATTATTTAGCAAAAAATAAGTTCACATAGGCATTTGGCATAATCCAAATTTAGTAGTGCAATAAAAATGCTTGATGAGCTTACGTCTACATACAATTACTGTGTATGTCTGTAGAAGGCAAATATACCAAGTTCCCATGTTTATAGGTCAATTTATGACCATGTTACTGCATACATTTTTGTTATGATTTGGAGCAGTAATTCGATTATCCATAAATAGTGGAGTCGAACGTATTCATTGATGTTTTTATCAAAACTGACGCAGGTATTACGCGTATTATGAGATGCATGAAGCCATCTTAAGAGTTTTAAAATGATAAATATACAAATTTACTTTTTTAACCGGTTGGAAAGTACTTTCCGACCTCTATATCCAAAATACCTTCATTGTTATACCTGTCATATTGTATATGGTAAACATAGTGATATAGAAAAACAGTTTAGGTTTACCACTTGTAATTATCTAAAACTGATACAAGTAAATAGGAAATATTAAAAATATCTGGTGTAACAATACACGACCCTCCAACCTACAAAGTGGAAATTAAAAGAAATAAAATAAGTTTAATAATAATTTTTTGAGCACTATTATGCAACCTCCTTTTTAAGACGTTCATAACGATAATGAGCTACGTTGTTAAAACAAAAACAATAATCTGTCAGATGGACATTTAAAACTTCATGTCAGATAGAGGTTAATATACATGTTGATGCTAACTCCAAAGCGTCCCGTTTCTATAAAATATCGATAATACCGTTTAAGAATTTTCAACTTTATTAATTTAATATTTAAAGTTTTCTGGCTTTATATTAAGAAATTTTATAAAGAAAAGCTATGTAAGATAAAATTTTCTTTGAAAAAATACATTTACGCATTTGATCATTATTTAGATATTGAACAAACTTAAACTGACACTTAAATTCCACCTTAGGTATTTTCATGCATCAAATAACACGCCGTAGCAAAAAATTGCATAGAGCATAACTAATCAATACGTGTAAGGCATATATGCTGTTACATTTATATCTTCGAAATATGCAGCTGTTTCAGAAATAGTTGATAAAAACCAAAAAATACTACTAATAGACCCTCCCCCTTTCACCTCTGGAAATCATCGTAAATCTAATCAGCTCCAGGAAAAATGAAAACAAGTTTAAATACGTACGTCTTGTCGTTGAGCACGTATAGGACATGACACGTAGCACAGCAAGCATAACACAAGAGGGAGAGGAAGGGAACGAGAAGAGAGGGAGAGGGAGAGGGAGAGAGAGGGAAGAAGAAGGAGAGAAGGAGAGGAGAGGGAGAGGAAGGAGAGGAGAGGGAGAGGGAGAGGGAGAGGAGAGGGAGAGGGAGAGGAGAGGGAGAGGGAGAGGGAGAGGGAGAGGGAGAGGGAGAGGAGAGGGAGAGGGAGAGGAGAGGGAGAGGGAGAGGGAGAGGGAGAGGGAGAGGGAGAGGGAGAGGGAGAGGGAGGAGAGGGAGAGGGAGAGGAGAGGAGAGGGAGAGGGAGAGGGAGAGGGAGAGGGAGAGGGAGAGGGAGAGGGAGAGGGAGAGGGAGAGGGAGAGGGAGAGGGAGAGGGAGAGGGAGAGGGAGAGGGAGAGGGAGAGGGAGAGGAGAGGGAGGGAGAGGGAGAGGGAGAGGGAGAGGGAGAGGGAGAGGGAGAGGGAGAGGGAGAGGAGAGGGGAGAGGGAGAGGGAGAGGGAGAGGGAGAGGAGAGGAGAGGGAGAGGGAGAGGGAGAGGGAGAGGAGAGGGAGAGGAGAGGAGGGAGAGGGAGAGGGAGAGGGAGAGGGAGAGGAGAGGGAGAGGGAGAGGGAGAGGGAGAGGGAGGGAGGGAGAGGGAGAGGGAGAGGAGAGGGAGAGGAGAGAGGAGAGGGAGAGGGAGAGGGAGAGGGAGAGGAGAGGAGAGGGAGAGGAGAGGGAGAGGGAGAGGGAGAGGGAGAGGGAGAGGAGAGGGAGAGGGAGAGGGAGAGGGAGAGGGAGAGGAGAGAGGGAGAGGGAGAGGGAGAGGGAGAGGAGAGGGAGAGGGAGAGGGAGAGGAGAGGGAGAGGGAGAGGAGAGGGAGAGGGAGAGGGAGAGGGAGAGGGAGAGGGAGAGGGAGAGGGAGAGGGAGAGGGAGAGGGAGAGGGAGAGGGAGAGGGAGAGGGAGAGGGAGAGGGAGAGGGAGAGGGAGAGGGAGAGGGAGAGGGAGAGGGAGAGGGAGAGGGAGAGGTAGAGGGAGAGGGAGAGGGAGAGGGAGAGGAGAGGGAGGGAGAGGGAGAGGGAGAGGGAGAGGGAGAGGAGAGGGAGAGGGAGAGGGAGAGGAGAGGGAGAGGAGAGGGAGAGGGAGAGGGAGAGGGAGAGGGAGAGGGAGAGGAGAGGGAGAGGGAGAGGGAGAGGGAGAGGAGAGGGAGAGGGAGAGGAGAGGGAGAGGGAGAGGAGAGGGAGGGAGAGGGAGAGGGAGAGGGAGAGGGAGAGAGGGAGAGGGAGAGGGAGAGGAGAGAGGGAGAGGGAGAGGGAGAGGAGAGGGAGAGGAGAGGGAGAGGGAGAGGGAGAGGGAGAGGGAGAGGGAGAGGGAGAGGGAGAGGAAGTAGAAGGGGGAGAGGGATAGGTTAACGGAGAGGGAGGTGAGATTGTTAACGAGAGGTGAGTAGAGAGGTTGGAAATCGGAAAAGGGTGCCAACTAGAAATCTATATTTTTCTTCGTAATGTCCTGTCCATAAAACAAACTCTTTTCTATAAAGTACACGAAAATGTTGTCTGTTCCATTAGTACAGAAAAGATCAGTTTAAAGAACGAGAACAACGCTTTCTTGGCGGCGCGAAGGGTGGGTGAAAAAGAATATTATCTGTTCTCCAATCACCTTCACTTACCAAACTGCAAATGATTTACCATTGCCTTAAATTTTAAATCAAATAAAAATGTTGTTGATATGAATAATTGGTAGCAGTCTGAATATGATAATTTGCCATGCATGTAATTCATAGCTCAACTTGTACAACAATTTAAAAAACGATTAAAATTACAAGAATGCTTTTCTATCTAATACCAAAATTCGTGTGGACCGGTTCCAAAATCGAGTTTTTTGGAAATATTTCGAAAATAAAGAAATTTTCGGAAAAATTTTAAAACACTTTTTGTGTGAAATTTTATTCCCTATCTAATAGTATTTTCCCTTTTGAATATCTTATGTAGTTCTGGAGATATTTAGGAAAAACCGGTTTTTTGCTAATATCTTGTAAACTGTTTGTTGTACAGAAAAACTGTAGGGATAAAAAATACTCACAATTATAATGCTAATCACATATTTAAAGGAAAAAATCTAAAAAAATAAAATTTTCACCTCTCTCCGCATATCCCACGGATCTTAAAAACCATTAGTCGATTTGTGCAGCTGACATCTATATGCGTGCCAAATTTCAAGCTGATATGTTAAGTCGTTCGAAAGTTACAGAGTACAGACACACACACACACGCACGCACGCACGCACGCACCCACACACACACACACACACACACACACACACACACATACACACACGCGCGCGCACGCGCGCGCGCGCACGCACGCACAGGACGCAGTCAGAGTAATAGACTTTCTTCCATAATAAATCTAACAGCCGTTGACCTACCGTAAAGTGAAATATAATTGCACTATGAACGTGACATATTGGAACAAAAGTTTAAAATGATGGAATGGATTTGTTTTCATTCGTATTTATAGGGTCATTTAACAAAACCACAATTCTTTTATGAATTCCATTTCAAGACTAATAGGAGAAACCACACTAAAACAAATTGCTTTTTTATTGTCCAAGGAATCTATAAATGAAAACATAGTTTTATCTACTGCTTAAATAAACTTAAATGTACATTGGTGCTTGAAAGTTTCAAGTTAAAGCACTAACAAGTGACCTCAACAGCTCAGAAAAATTATCTGTCTGGGTTTCTGTTTGCAATCACAATCCCGTCTTACTAGAATCTTCGTCCTAAAAATACAAATGCAATAGAGCTTGTAGCTTAGTCCTCACTGTTTCGATTAAAGCGGGTATAAGTCCTCATTAACCTAATAGATGTTTAACAGAACATTAAATTGAAGTGATTAGTTTATATGACACTCATTAATTTACGACGATTTGTAGACGATGCTCCTTTAACATTATTTCGAAGCATGTGTTGCATAAAGTTGCTATAACTAGGATGAAATATGGCTTAAACAAGAAAGTAATTGCTCAAAATTGTGCTAAAGTAAAAGTGCATAACATACCGTTTCTTGCAAATCATGTCATTGGCCACATATAAATTATAACAACTGTTACGTAAATATTCAAACTAATTGAAAAGTTATGTATTTTAAAAGTATATTTACATGGTAAAAAACCCTATTATTAAATGTAAATGTCAAAGAATTTAATAAAGACATTTACTAAATTGTTACTGAATATTTTGTAGAATAAAATGTTCCAAATGTACGTTCGGACTAGAACATTTTTGGATAATTGTACTAGTTGTAGGCGATTATTCTAGGCAAGCACTCACACGTTTTGTAATTAGGAGTATATGTAGATATTACGTCGAAGAATATAAAAATTTGTACACGTTGAAGTAGAGAATTTTGTCTAATGAATGAGCGTGTTAGTGGTAGCTGAAGACGTAAAAATGGTTAGATTTAAGAAAAATTGTTGCAAACTGTTGAAACGGTGCTACATTTAAATTAATTTGTAATTCAACATAAAATGATTCTACTAAAAGTGAGCAGTAAGGGATGAGTTGATTAAATGAATTATAAATCAATCTGGGGTGGAACCACAAACGACCTTCCAATCTACAAAGTGGAAATTAACAGAAATGGAATAACCTTTATAAATTGTTTAGGATAATTACGCATCCTCTTTTTTAATACGTTCTCAACGACAATTGGAAACATTGTAAAAATAAAAACAATAATCTATGGCAGGTAGACGTTTAAAACTTCATGCCAGATACGCGATGTTTAAATAAGTTTTAGACTTAGAATGCTTTATTGTAGAAACTTTGCAAATTTAAATTTCCTTTAAGAAATATGCCTATCCATTTTCTTAGTGTGCATAAGTGTGCGAGTTTGTTAGTCTGCATGTGCGCCTGTGCGCTTGTGGGCGTGTACGTGTGTGCTTATAAGCCTGTGTGCGTGCCTGTGTCTGTGTCTATGTCTGTGCCTGTGTCCGAATCTGTGTCTGTGTCTGTGTCTGTGTAAGTGTCTGTGTCTGTGTCTGTGTCTGTGTCTGTGCCTGTGTCTGCGTCTGTGTCTGTGTCTGTGTCTGTGTCTGTGTCTGTGTCTGTGTCTGTGTCTGTGTCTGTGTCTGTGTCTGTGTCTGTGTCTGTGTCTGTGTCTGTGTCTGTGTCTGTGTCTGTGTCTGTGCCTGTCTGTATCTGTGTCTGTGTCTGTGTCCGTGTCCGTGTCCGTGTCCGTGTCCGTGTCCGTGTCCGTGTCCGTGTCCGTGTCCGTGTCCGTGTCCGTGTCCGTGTCCGTGTCCGTGTCCGTGTCCGTGTCCGTGTCCGTGTCCGTGTCCGTGTCCGTGTCCGTGTCCGTGTCCGTGTCCGTGTCCGTGTTCGTGTCCGTGTCCGTGTCCGTGTCAGTGCCTGTGTCCGTGCCTGTGTCTGCGTCTGCGTCTGTGTCTGTGTCTGTGTTTGTGTCTGTGTCTGTGTCTGTGTCCGTGTCCGTGTCCGTGTCCGTGTCCGTGTCGTGTCCGTGTCGTGTCTGTGTCCGTGTCCGTGTCCGTGTCCGTGTCCGTGTCTGTGTCGTGTCGTGTCCGTGTCCGTGTCCGTGTCCGTGTCCGTGTCCGTGTCCGTGTCCGTGTCCGTGTCCGTGTCCGTGTCCGTGTCCGTGTCCGTGTCCGTGTCCGTGTCCGTGTCCGTGTCGTGTCCGTGTCCGTGTCCGTGTCCGTGTCCGTGTCCGTGTCCGTGTCCGTGTGCGTGTCCGTGTCGTGTCGTGCCGTGTCCGTGTCCGTGTCCGTGTCCGTGTCCGTGTCCGTGTCCGTGTCCGTGTCCGTGTCCGTGTCCGTGTCCGTGTCCGTGTCCGTGTCCGAGTCCGTGTCCGTGTCCGTGTCCGTGTCCGTGTCCGTGTCCGTGTCCGTGTCCGCGTCCGCGTCCGCGTCCGCGTCCGTGTCCGTCCGTCCGTCCGTCCGTGTGTGTGTGTGTGTGTGTGTGTGTGTGTGTGTGTGTGTGTATGTGAGTGTGTGAGTGTGAGTGTGTGAGTGCGTGTGTGCTTGTGTGCGAGTGTGCAATTGTGCGTGTGCGTGTGTGCATTAAAAATTACCCCAAAATCTTAATACTAAACACGTTAAAAATAGGTAAAGTTCGATTATCCCTTTTACTCACAATGAACAATATTAACGCAACAAGCAAAAATGAACCCAAATATAATCTCAATTGTATCTGTACCTGAAACTAATTCTTACACATTACGTTAATTTATCCGTAGGTATAGTGTAGTCCAAATGATCTACCCCCAGTAATCCTTTTTAAATTTGCAAAGGCAGTATACACAACATAGAGAACAGCCGTAACCGTTAATGCATTCGGTTGTGACACTCGGGAGTAGTTGTCTGTCGTTCACCCGCGTACGTTTCATTTGCTCTTTGATTTAACATGACACGTTATACTTTAATCTTTGCCCTTCAAAACGTAGACGTTTAACATAATGAAGAATCTTTACTTCCACTTAAATATGTTAAATATCTTATTTGCTTTGCACAATTCATCAAATTATTATTATTGATTGTACACATATCCTTCATCCAATGTAAATGATGATCACCAATGACTTAACTAAATTTACAAACTTTTAGTTCTGTTACCCAAAGGGTTCCTTTAGGCTTTCTTTATATTATTATCGTCGCACGCTCTACTACTGAACACTACCAACAAAATATTTGCTGTGTTATTTTCAAACCTGCTGTCGCACTTTTTAAATTTCTTGAAGAGAATCACTATTTTCTTCGAGTCACAATAAAACTATTTATATATGTCTATATGATTTATCCCCTTTTGGGTTAGAGCAGTCGTTTATATAAGCGCTGCTGGGACTACAATTTCATAAACAAAATCCTACACTGAACCATTCTAATGGTCCCTTCAAAACCCACTGCGCGAGCGATCTTTAGTTAACTTCCACTCATCGATTCTGACTAAACTCCCTATCCCTTCAATTGGGCTCTCTTATATACCTTCTGCACCCCATATTACCATAACGTCACAATATACTTGGGCTAACTTCAAACGAATCTAAGAACAACGTAGCCATTTTTAATTTACTTTTAAATTCGCTGCAAACTGCGAAAAAACCATTAATTGCAATTACATTTACACACACATTCTCCAAATTATATCACATTTTGCGCAAACTTTGCAAGTGGGCGATCCCTACTTCCGCACAATTTTGCGAACTATCTCTCATTTTAACAACTCCATTCTTGAACATGCATCAAATATACTTATTGCACAATATTACCAAACCTCTACTTACGAAATATGCATACGTATTCCTCACTGCACGTTAATACAATATCAATATATCATATTTCACTCACTAATACGTCTATAACCATTTCTTTAATCCAAATTCTTTCATATACAGAAGCAAAACAAGTAATCTCTTACCAGTGCCGTACCAGTAAAAACTGTAACAAAACATTCTTTCCCAACCAAACTTAATGCTGCGTTAGAATAACCTTAGTGTGTGCGTGTGTGAGCGTGTGCGAGAGTGCGTGTGTGCGTGTGTCCGTGTGTGCGTGTGTGCGTGTGTGCCTGTGTGCGTGTGTGCGTGTGCTCGTGTACGCGTATGCGCGTGTGCGTGTATGCGTGTATGCGTTTGTGCGCGTGTACGTGAGTGCGTGTGTGCATGTGTGCGTGTATTCGTGTGTGCCTGTGTGCGTGTGTGAGTGTGTGAGTGTGTGAGTGCGTGCGCGCGTGCGCGTATGCGTGTGTGCGAGTGTGCGTGTCTGCATGTGCTCGTGTGTGCGTGTGTGTGCGTGTGTCGTGTGTGCTGTGTGCGTGTGCGTGTGTGCGTGTGTGGTGTGTGCTGTGTGTGTGTGTGTGCGTGTGTGCGTGTGTGTGTCGTGTGTGCGTGTGTGTGCGTGTGTGCGTGTGTGTGTGTGTGGTGTGTGTGTGTGTGTGTGTGTGTGTGCTGTGCGTGCGTGCGTGCGTGTGTGCGTGTGTTGTGTGCGTATGTGCGTGTCAGCATTTATTCGTGAGTGCGTGTGTGCGCGTGTGCGTGTGTGCGTATGTGCGTATATGCGTGTGTGCGTGTGTGCGCAGGTGCGTGTGTGGGTGTGTGCGTGTGTGCGTATATGCGTGTGTGCGTGTGTGCGCAGGTGCGTGTGTGGGTGTGTGCGTGTGTGTGCGCGTGTGTGCGCGTGTGCGCGAATGCGGGTATGCGTGTGTGCGTGTGTGCGTGTGCGTGTGTGCCTGTGTTCGTGTGTGCGTGTGTGCGTGAGTGCATGTGTGCGTGTGTGCGAGTGTGCGTGTGTGCGTGTGTGACTGTGTGCGCGTGTGCGTGTGTGCGTGCGTGTGTGTGTGCGTGTGTGTGTGTGTGCGTGTGTGTGTGTGTGTGTGTGCGTGTGAGTGTGAGCGTGTGTGCGTGTTGGCGTGTGTGCGTGTGCGTGTGCGTGTGTCGTGTGTGTGTGTGTGTGCTGTGCTGTGTGGTGTGTGCGTGTGCGTGTGCGGTGTGTCGTGTGTGCGTGCGTGTGCGGTGCGTGTGTGCGTGTGGTGTGTGTGCGTGTGCTGTGTGTTGCGTGTGTGCGTGTGTGCTGTGTGCTGTGTGCGTGTGCGTGTGTGTGTGTGCGTGTGTGTGTGCGGTGTGGTGTGTGTGGCGTGTGGTGTGCGTGTGCGTGTGTTCTGTGGTGCGCTGTGCGGTGCATGTGTGTCGTGTGCTGTGCGTGTCGTGTGTGTGTGCGTGTGTGCGTGTGTGCGTGTGTGCGTGTGCGTGTGTGTGTGCGTGTGTGGTGTGCGTGTGTCATTTGTGCGTGTGCGTGTGTGCGTATGCGTTGTGTGTGTCGTGTGTGCGTGTACGTTGTGTGTGTGCGTGTTGCTGTGTGCATTGTGCGTGTGTGCGTGTGTGGCTGGCGTATGTGTGCGTTGTGTGCGTGTGCGTGTGTGTGATGCGTGTGTGTGTGTGTCGTGTGTGTGCGGTGTGCGTGTGTGTGTGTATGTGTGTGCGTGTGCTGTGTGTGTGTTGGTGTGTGTGTGCTGTGCGTGTGTGCTGTGTGCGTGTGTCGTGTGTGTGCGTGGCGTGTGCGTGTGTGCGTGTGTGTGTGTGTGTGCGTGTGGCGTGTGTGTGTGTCGTGTGTGTGCGTGTGTGCGTGTGGCGTGTGTGCGTGTGTCGTGTGTGCGTGTGCGGTGGTGTGCGTGTGTGCGGTGTGTGTGTGCGTGTGGTGTGTGGTTGTGTTGTGTGTTGTGTGTGTGTGTGTGTGTGTGTGTGTTGTGTGGTGTTTGTGTGTGTGTGGTGTGTGTGTGTCGTGTGCGTGTGTGTGCGTGTGTGCGTGTGTGCGTGTGTGCTGTCGTGTGCGTGTGCGTGTGTGCGTGTGTGTGTGTGTGTGTGTGTGCGTGTGTGCGTGTGTGGTGTGTGGTGTGTGGTGTGTGTGTGTGTGTGTGTGTGTGTGTGTGGTGTGGTGTGCGTGTGCGTGTGCGTGTGTGTGCGTGTGTCGTGTGTGCGTGTGGTGTGTGCGTGTGTGCGTGTGTCGTGTGTGCGTGTGCGTGTGGTGTGTGGTGTGTGCTGTGTGTGGTGTGCGTGTGTGCGTGTGTCGTGTGGTGCGTGTGCGTGTGGTGTGCGTGTGTGTTGTGTGTGCTGTGTGCGTGTGCGTGTGTGTGTGTGTGTGTTTGTGTGTGTGTGTGTGTGTGTGTGTGTGTGTGTGTGTGTGTGTGTGTGTGTGTCTTGTGCGTGTGTGTGTGTGTGTGTGTGCGTGTGTGGTGTGTGCGTGTGTGCGTGTGTGTGTGGTGTGCGTGTGTGCTGTGTGTGCTGTGTGTGTGTGCGTGTGTGCGTGTGTGTGTGTTGTGTGTGTGTGTGTGTGTGTGTGTGTGTGTGTGTGTGTGTGGGTGTGCGTGTGCGTGTGTCGTGTGTGCGTGTCACGTATGCGCGTGTGCGTGTGTGCGTGTGTGCGTGTTATTATTATTATTATTATTATTATTATTATTATTATTATTATTATTATTATCTTTATTACAACTATACGGATTTATGTACAATGCACTTAACGATTGGTAACATTTGTTTATACCTAGCTAATAACAAGTTAAACATATTTGCGATGATACTTATGTATCTAAGGTTAAATTTTATATATATTCTTTCATGCTGACAAGGTCATGTCATTATGCCATACAATGGTCTCTGATTCATTGACCGTACATAATACACTGTTTACACACCACCAGTATTTAAAGTTTTCGATTGTCCCTTTTCCTAAATGCCAAAATAGTCCTGTATGATTCTGCTTCTGAGTCTGCTAATAAAGAGGTCTTGAAGTTTGCGGAGGGTGTTCATTTTCATGGCATCTATGGTCAGGTGGTATATAGTAAACTTTGACAAATTTATTATGTAATTTGCTACTGCATGAGCGCTCGTGCGACCTTTTATTCCGCCTAAAACACGGAGTCTTCTATAGTGTTTATGTTTAGCAACCTCTTTATCATTTTTGACACTAAGTCCCAAACTTGTAGTGTATGCGGGCATCCAAGTATCATGTGGTATGCGTCACACCTTACTGTTGGGCATTGGAGACATGTATCAACACTCCTCATTTTTGCATGATTTAGAAAAATTGGATCAGCCAACCGATTTTTTGAAAATCTCCATGCTATTTCAGACACGTGTCCGGTTGTTAAACTATTAAACATAGTTTGCCAATGTGTGGTACTTTGTGACCAGTAAGTGGTTAATATCTGCTGGTCTTGCAGTTGGAAAAAGTTCGCTGTTAGTTTATTTTGCAGCTTTTTCCGTGAGTTAGAGCTTAATTCGTGATCTCGATTCTGGTACTTGAAAACCAAAACACTGTTATAACGAGAGGGCATTGACTCATGTTCAATAAACCACTCGTTAAAGGTAGCTTTAATCCTCCTGTAATGGTTTATCAATTCCTTTTCCAATATTTCACACGGTGTTTGTAGACGTTCAAGTAAACGGCATTCTTGTAGCCATGTACCACCAGATCGAAAATCGCTTATCTTAATGAAACCTGCTTGTTCCCAAACCGCTGTAAAATTGGTGGAATCGTTCGGGGATAACGTAGACTGCAATGTTGGAACTTTTGAATGGTCGAAATTCTTGATACTAAGGTCGGATTGCTGAGTAGTCTTAATTACATCCATAATAAAATCAGATAGACTATGCTTTTGTGGTATTCTTTTAGGTGTCGTGTGTTCGTGTGTGCTGTGTGGTGTTTTGTGGCGATTGACTGCTGCGTGTCGTCGTGTAAGTGGTGCTTGCTTGTGTGCGTATGTGCGTAAGTGTGTGTGTGTGTTGTGTGTGGTGTGTTCGTGTGTGTGTCGTGTGCGTGTGTGCGTTGTGCTGTGTGTGTGTGTGTCGTGGTGCGTGTGTGCGTGTGTGTCGTGTGTGCGTGTGTGCGTGTGTGAGTGTGTGTCTGTGTGAGTGTGTGAGTTTGTGTGTGTGTGTGTGTGTGTGTGTGTGTGGGTGCGTGTGTGCGTGTGCGTGTGTTTGTGTGTGTGTTTGTGCGTGTGTACGTGTGTGCGTGTGCGCGCGCACGTATGCGCGTGTGCGTGTGTGCGTGTATGCTGTGTGCGTGTGTGCGTGTGCGCGTATGTGCGTGTGTGCTTGTGTGCGTATGTGCGTGAGTGTGTGTGTGTGTGTTCGTGTGAGCGTGTGTGCGTGTCCGCGCGTGCGCGTGTGTCCGTGTGTGCTTGTGTGCGTATGTGCGTGAGTGAGCGTGCGGGTGTGCGTGTGTGTGTGTGTACATGTGTGCATGTGTGCGTGAGTCCGTGCGGGCGTTTGTGCGTTTGTGCGTGTGCGTATGTGCGTATGTGCGTATGTGAGTGTGTGCGTGTGAGTGTGTGTGCGTGCGTGGTGTATGGTTAAGGGCCGGTTCTGGATCAATTCAAGGTCAATCGCCCTCTGGTGGTGAGAAATGTAACTTCTGGATCTCTTCAAGGTCAAACTTTTGGTGGGAAATTTAAATGTGGGGAGCTCGCTAAAAATTGAAATTTCAATGTCGCCATCCTCATCATATTACAAGGTCATTCTGCGGTCAAACGTTTTGGCGGGAAATTTGTATGTCAAGGTCAAAAGCTAAAAATAGAAATTGCATTGTCATCATCATATTTTAATACTTAGGAGTCTAAAAATAGAGTGGTGAAGGTCAATGATTATTGACCTGTAGGGGTATCGTATAAAATTTCTTAGAAATATAAAAATAGAATAAGTTTCTGGAAAGAAGACATTTTTGTCTAGGTTAGCGGTTTTGAAGGATGCAGATTTATAATAAAAGGCTTCTTTGGTTGTGCCCGATTAAGTATTAGCAGAAATGTCGAAAATGGTAGTATGCAAGGTAGGAAGCGCAAGAGAAGGAAAAGTATTAACTATTGTTGAGCGAAAGAAGAGGTTGGAGGTGTTAATACGAAAAATAAAAAATTTAAAAGTAGATTTAGGGTGTATGAAATAAATAGAAGAATGAGGCAGCTTCGAGTTTGAAAACAAAATGACTTTTAAACATATTTGTTATTAATATGTTGTAGTGTTTAAATGAGTTATTGTGTTTATATGTAATAAATAATAAAAATTGTGATGTTAGAAAAAGCTTTAATTTTAAAACGCACAAACTACTCCTAGTAGGCGATAGAAATATTTTTAAGCAGATTTTTCCAAGTCCAGCCTTTTCAAGAAAAAAATCCATTTTTCTCAAAAACGGGCCAGAATTTGCCAAAATTAAATTTAAAAAACCAACACTCTCCGTCGACTTTTAAACCTATCTAACACATATATCAATCAATCAAGTTTTAACCCTAAAATTTTATGCAACTAACAATACTCTCGTGATGCATAAATTTATATTCACACTTATATTAAAAATTTAAGACTACAAAATCAATAAATTTTTAAGATAAATACTGATATAAAATGAAATCCTTTATGAGCATAATAATAAAGTTTTAACCCTGAAATATTTTGCAACTAACAATACTATCGAGGTATTTTGCATAAATTTATATTCACATTTATATTAAAAATTTAAGACTATACAAAATCAATAAATTTTTAAGATAAATACTGATGTAAAATAAAATCCTTTATTTATTTCGGAAATATTTGTAATGTTATTCATCTAAAAAATTCTAACTTTTTTTTATTAAAGAAAGCCTTCCTTAACTGTGAAATATTACAGATCACTATTCGATATAAAACGTCCATTTTTATATTTTCCAAATTAATTGAGTATCAATAGGAAATGTGATATAGTATAACAATAGTTTAACATATTTGTAAAGTATTTGTAATGTGTTTTTTTTAATGAAATAAGGTAATACTAACTCTCACAATGTATCTTTGGACATTTCACATTTATAAACGCAATTACAACCCATTTTAAATGGATTGTACTCGTAATGAGTAAAAGCATGCAATTGCAAAATACATTACCCATATAGCATTATCAGTATGATATGTAATATTATATTTAACTTGAAATACAAGTATTATAGTAGAATGGAATGTATAATTGCAATTATTGTTGTGTAAACGATAAACGTGTACTTAAACTATAAAAGTGATGTAGGTTTGAAGGTGTGCGATGTAAGTAAAGATATATGTGCATATCTTTGAAAAGAAATAAAAGACGGCTCGATGTGGACGTCCTTTTCCTCAGGGTGTAGGAGGGGTTGATGGGTAGGGTGAAAATAAAGTCCTACATAAGATGCGCTCCTGAAAATTTAAAATTTGCACCTAATTCTCAGAAAAAAAATTTTTTTCGACGCAATTATGTTTTGTAAGTGGAAATTTATCAATTTCATGTATAAATTTATCAAAATATGAAAAAAGGACTCTTAAATTAACCAATTCCATTTTGAAACAACAAAGAACACTTAAAACACAACTTTTTGTACTTACGTAAGCTCAGAAGAAACATATGCATGCAATTTATCCATTTCATGTATAAATGTATCGAAATGCTTTTTAAATTAACCAATTCAATTTTGAAACAACAAACAGCACTTAAAACATGACTTGTTTTTTAATTTATTTTTATTAGGACTCCAAATTTACAATTTTCGATGGAGCGTGGATATTACTGCTTCAAGAATTGTAGGATAATGAACGCAGTTATTTTGCTTAAATGCATTTTATGCAGGTGTGAATGCGAACATTCTATACTCATCTTAGTCACCAATACACATTACAATTTTGAAACGGTATTTGCAAATGTATGAATGCAATTGTGTCATTTGTATTGCATAAATACATGGCGTAAAGTTTTCAGATTTACATGCTTTTGGGAACTGTTTTGACTTTTATTTAACGCAAGCTTTTTTTCACTTTTAACTGTATTATATTTTCACACTCCCTTTATATGCATGATATTTTACAATAACCGCAATAGTGTATTTTTAAGTTATCATTTCATATAATTATGAAATTATTTGAAATTAACATTTTGTATTCAGCACTTACTTAAGGATTCAATCATTTCCTTAACTTATTATAAGTTTTGTTATGAATGAATAAGTTCAAAAGTAAATATGTAATTGAAAATTATTATTAATTTTATTAAATACCACTACTACGACTACTAGGTAAACTTTTTATTTAAGTATGTAACAAAATTAATAATAATTTTCTCCTTAACTTATTTGTTCTCACTTTTTAACCTTTAAATAAAACAACTGTTAAATAGTTTCTCACTCGTTTTCTGTTTCTTTCTTTATGTGTGATAGATATTTAATAAAAAATAACAATTACACATTTATTTACTTATTATAATCCGTAAATGTATAATACGTAAAAAAATAATTATAATTACACTTAAGTTCCCTACCCTACAAAAACTAAAACTAAACACTACTTTAAACAATAAGAAAACTACTTCTGTCGAACAATTTCCACATTTTTATTAGTTTCAGCTAACTCACTGGTTAAACGTTTTGACACTTCAGAATTTTCAGAGACTATGTATGTTCACAAAATGTCCTGCAACCACCTAACACTTTTGATTTTAAATTCATGCAGGTTTGTGGGATCCTGCGTTTGGAAGGTAGGGTCTTGAGTGATGGGTGGTTGTGGTGGTTAACCCCTTGGTGCGATTAATTCTAAGTTTTTCCCACCATATTGCAGTAAAGGTGGCTGCAGTAGTGCTGGTGGTGGTGGTGGTGAATGTTTATTATACTCCCAATTTATTAACTAGTATTAACATATTTTATACATATATACATATCTAACAAAAATTATTCTTATTATTATTACATCCTAAATTACTACAGACAAAAAATAAATTACATTCTAAAAAAGTTACTACTAATGAAAAGAAAACCTAATTACTAACTTACATACAGATAACACCCATCACACATCAATCCCCTCCAACGTACGCAAAATGCTTTCCGTGTTTTTAATATTACGACGCACACATTCTAACTCCCGATTTGCCTTACCCAGTTCTTCGGTAAGTCTTTCGATTCGCTCCATTCCCATCACCTCACTATTAACATAGTCGTTGTAAATTTTACGTAGCCACACAACACTTTTTTCCTTAAACACCTGCAGGGTTGGTGGTGGGTACTGCTCTTCGCGCTGAGTAAGGTACTCATATATTAACGATAAATTTTTACCTCCGCACTAAAACATCATGCAATATGCGTGGTTTTTCTTTTGTTAATGATAGTTTTGATTTTTTGTTTGCTGAAGCCATGACTAATTGTAGGTAACGAATGAATCAGTACGTAATTAAAACATTATATGCATGTAGATCTGTTGACGTTGACAAAATTGCTAACAAATGGAAGTGGTTGGTTGGTTCAACGAACTTTATAGAAAGTGCGGTGCATGCATACTTCTGAACTGAAGCTCTTGCGACAAGTTATAACTAGTTTGCAACATTTGACCTTAAATATCGGTTTATATGACTATATATTTGTAATTGTATAATAGTAGTTGTAATTGTAAACCTAAAGTACTTCTATAGTTACTAAAATTATTAATTTTTACATATCAGTTAATTAAATCAAATATTTGCTACAAGTCCATTATTGCATTATCGGCAATATGTGCTTCATATTTTTGCATTGTTGGATACAGTTTTGAAGGTAACTATGAGTAAGTTTTTACCAAGTAGTAGTGGTATTGTTAATTTGTATTATTCCATTGTTGAAAACCAAAAATGAATTTGTAAAGCACATCCGTATAATTAACACTAATATTAAGCTATTGTAAGATATAATTTAAAATAAAATTTATTTAATTTATCATTGCTAAAGTGTTATCTTATAAGAGTTATACAGTTAAAGAACGCTTCAGAGAAAACAGGTAGTGAAATTGTCGATGTCACTAAAAAGCGTACACGCAAGTACTCTCTAGATTAATGTTTTAATGATAGATTACTTACAGGAATTATAGTCAATATAACAAACATCAAGGACCCTCTTATTTTTTACAAAATGCATACAATAGTTTTGCACACAAGGTTAAATTAATGCTAAGGCAATCGATTCTAAAGGTGAATGTCCTTTTAGTCTGCAATTTTGTCCATCCTCAAAATCTCGTTATCGAGTTGAAGACATTTACCATAAAAAATTATGCCATCAATATTGCGACCAATTTACATAAGTGGTATAATGAAAACGTTTATTATAAATTATAGAAAAAAATAAAGATTACATGAACTATTACATTTAAAGGTGAATATTAATAGCTATGTCCCATTTAGAGGTGGCCTTTCAACTTACGTTAAAGTTCCCTACTTAAGAGCAGTAAAGCATGAGGTAGTGAATGTTAAAAATGACGATGAGTATTGCTTCCTGTGGGCCGTTGTATCGGCACTATATCCCGTGCAACATCATTCAGATAGAGTATACAGTTATCCTCATCTTAAGGATGCTTTGAATTATGATTCAATTCCTTACCCATTAAACTAGATGATGTAAAAAAAATTTAACAGTTAAACAACCTATCCATTAATTTGTTTTGCATTCAGGGGAAAGCTTTATTACCGATTGTATTAAGTGAAAATCAAAATAGTGCGAGGGAACCCATAAATCTTTTAGTGCTTTCTGCTGATTATCAAGCTGCGGGTGATATTAATACAAAAAATAATACTGTTTACCATTTCACGTGGATTCAAAATATGTCGGCTCTTTTTTCTAAAGAACTATCGAATAAGGAGCACAAGAAATTCATTTGTTATCGATGTTTGAACCATTTTTCTTCAGATCACGTTCTACAAAAACACGTCATTCACTGTCATCAACTTAATCGATGCTCTGTCAAGCTACCCACTCAAGCAGAAAAGTTTCTGCAGCTTCAAAAATTTCACATCCCTGGAAAATGTGCCGTTTGTGATTTATGAAGATTCAGAAAGTATTTTGGAAAAGTGTACAAACTTAACGGACATTTTACTTCAAACATACAACCTTCAGCATTGCTTACAATGATTCTTTATTACGATTTAGACTTTATAGAAGGAACGGCTGCATTCAATGGTTTGTTAAAGAACTTCAAAGTATTGCACATTGGACTACCGAAATAATCAATAAAACCATTCCTATGGATATTTTAACTCCTAATCAGGTTGAGCACTTTGAAAACACCACGATTTGCCACATTTGCGAAAACCCATTTACTGATCATGATATAAAAGTTAGGGATCATAACCATTTTACTGGTGCATTTCGGGGAGCATCACATCAGAATTGTAACCTAAACTATAAAGACTCCCACATTCTGCCAGTCGTATTTCATAATTTGTCAGGTTATGATAGTCATTTCCTCATTAGAGAATTGGCTAGTGTTCCCGGTTCGATTTCACTGCTACCCATAAACAAAGAAAGATATATTTCTTTCACGAAAGTAATTCAAGGCACTAAAATTAGGTTTAGATTTATTGACTCTTTCAGATTTATTAGTAGTAGTATTGAAAAGTTGTCGGACTATTTAGAAAGTAGTCAATAAATTATTACCCACGCTAATTGTAACAATGCTGAAGAATTTTCGCTACTAGTTCACAAAGGTGTGTTTCCTTATGAATATCTTGATACTTGGGATAAATTAAGCGAGACCAGACTCCCTGCCAAGGAAGCGTTTTTCAATCATCTCACTAATGAAGGAATCAATGATGCGAGTTTTGCACATGCAGTTAATGTTTGGAACAGATTTAATATTAAATCGTTAGGGGATTACTCGGATTTGTATCTAAAACCGGACGTTCCACTTTTAGCAGACATTTTCGACAAACTTGTTTAAGTACTTACAAACTTGATCCACTGCACTATTATACATCGCCCGGTTTGGCATTCGATGGTATGATTAAAATTACAGTTAGAAATATTTGCAGACATTGATATGCTAATGCTTATTGAGAGAGGAGTTAGAGGTGGTGTGGCTCAATGTTCTAAGCGATATGCTAAAGCTAACAATAAGTACATGGGGGAAAAATTTGATCCCACTTCCGAAAGTGTGTATTTAATGTACTACAACGTAAATAATTTATATGGAACCACCATGTCGGAATCTCTACCATTTGGTAATTTTTCTTTCGTTGATAATTTTGAAACTTTAGATTTAATAAACCATGCGGATGATTGGGAAATTGGCTATATACACGAGTATGATTTAGACTATCCCATAGAATTACATGAGAGTCACAGTGATCTACCATTGGCACCCGAACATATGGTACCACCCGTATCTGAACCCAAAATGAAGAAATTATTGCTTACGTTGTATCCTAAACATAATTATGTAATACATTACAGAAATTTGAAAGTATATTTAAAATATGGATTAAAGTTGGTAAAAGTACACCGTGTATTACGTTTTAAACAGTCCCCGTGGTTAAAAAATATATCGATTTAAATACCACCATGCGCCAGCAATCTCAAAATGAATTTGATAAGAATTTTTATAAATTAATGATTAATAGCCTTTTTGGGAAGCTGATGGAAAACGTACTTAAACATAAGGATATACGTTCAGTAACGAAATGGGAGGGTCGTTATGGTGCTCATGATTACATAGCAAAACCAAATTTTCGTAGTTGTACAATATTTGATAATGATATGCTTATCATTCAAATGAATAAGCTAGAAGTATATTTCAATAAACCTATATATGCAGGATTCAGTGTTTTAGACGTTTCAAAAACTTTTTTATACAATTTTCATTACGGTTACATGCTACCCAAGTTTTATAATAATGCTAAGCTCTTGTACATGGGTACGGATAGCCTCATATACGCCTTTTCAGTTCCCGATATCTATGAATGCATTAAAGAGGACATTGATAAATTCAATACATCTTATTATAGCCCCAACGATATCTTTGGAATTCCATTAGTAAATAAAAAGTGCCTGGGTTAATGAAAGGTCAAAATCATGGCGCGATTATGTTTGAATTTGTAGGACTTCGTGCAAAAATGTATGCTTACATGGTTGATTAAAAAGTTGTAAAAAAATCGTCAAACAGATTACGATAAATGATTATAAACATGTTTTGTTTAGTGGTTACGTAATAAGGCGTTATCAGCACCTGATAAGGTCAAAGAAACATGATGTGTTTGCAATTAAACAGAATAAAGTAGTACTTAATCCTTGTGATGATAAACGATTAGTAAATTTCAATTTCAACGATACTAGACCTTGGGGATTTAACTTTACGTAGCATTTTATTCGTCTTCTGTTTCAGAAAACAATTTTATCATTATGAACAGCCTTGAAGACAAATTGCAGGAAGAGCTATGGTACAGTAGTGATAAAATCTACATAAAATGCCTGAAGCGTTCTTTGATGAGGAAGTCCTCCCCCGAAAGCTATTTATTTGTACTGAATATATTACAATAGATTGTTATTCCTGATGAGTGTTTTTACTGGTGTGCTATAAACTCAATGTGTGCAAATGGAGTTATTATTAAGACATTATTTGATAGAAAAATTAAATTAGACGATACCATTAAAAGTTTTATGAAATTGTGTACCGATAAAGGCTACAATTCATTAACCTTTGATAAAGTAGATAGGATCTTAGACGATATGAATGTACTTGGTGACATACCGCTTAAAATGCATCTATACAATTTATTATGGATGCATGATTCAACAAATGTTAAGTCTACCTTAGAAAATGTTGCTTACAAAGACACTTTGTTTATTATAACGGAATGTATTGAGAAAGCGGCATATTATGCTAACTACAAGTGCCTCGATATTTTGATTGAAATATTATTAGAACGAAATATCAACTATAAGTTTCAACCGTGGGAAAACGATGAGCACCACAAAATTTATTGCTGGATACTAGATAACATCAATGAAGGTGAAAGAAATTCGATTTCCTGCTTGGGATGGAGGTGTGAGCCAGATTCGGGGATATGGCCATTCAGTAATTTAAGTGATTATAGAAGTACTTTAGGTTCACTTTATAAGATAATGAAATTTTAAAAATAAATGTAATATTTATATTTAAAAAATAAAATACTATAATTTTGTTGTGCGTTTTATTTCTAAGAGCTACATCCTTTTATACAAACTATATAATTAATATAAGAAATTTGTTTCACAAATTACAGGTTAAATGTGATAAAACAATATCATCCCTATTGATCCATGATCTTTCATCCAATCCCCACCACTTTACGAATAACTTATTATTGTTGGAGCGAAGCACTTTTTCTACTAGATACACATCGTGATACTTTGTTTTTTGTAATTCATGTTCATAAGACCCTCCTGGCCTCATGTCTTCCAGCATGTACGTAGTGTGGTTAGTAATGGGAACTTTCACAATCTTAAATAGTTCACTAGACCAATTGGGTGTGTATCCTTTGGCAAAAATATTTTTAAATTTACTGATTCGTACTATGTCACCCACAGAATATCGATTCCTATCGAATATTTTTATGCGAGTGTAAGCCTCTAGCTTTGTATGATTACCAACATCTTTGGGCTTCATTTCCATAGTTCTATGCTTACGATTGTTATAATACATGGTTATGGTATCAATTGTATCAATCCATTTGTATTTACCTTGTAGGCTGAATGACTTATATAGAGCACCCTTAATGGTTCTGATAACACGTTCCGCAATTGCAGCCTTCTTTGTGCTATAAGTGGAGTAATGATTGACTCCATAATGCTGCATTAGTTTAGTAAAATGCTCATTGTAGAATTCTTTTCCTACGTCTGTCTACAAATAGATAGGTTTCCGTCCTTTTTTGAAGATTGTTTGCATGGCCTTGGTAACTTCTTGACCTGTTTTCGTTTTTAATCCTTTAGTCCATAGGTATTTCGAAAAACAGTCGATAACCACTAATATATACTTATAGCCTTTATTTTGTTTGGCCTATGTGTTAAATTCAGCCAAATCTGCTTGCCAAAGGTCATCAAAACCTCTAATTATTGTGCGCCTTCGTTTAAAATTTGTTCGTGCAGGTTTATGCAATTCGTTGACGAGTTGTAATTTGGACATGATACTAATTTATCCACAATTTCTTTAAGTCGATATAGTTTTTGCTCCAAGACTAGATAAGCGTTAGAGCTTCCTTTAAAAGCTTTCTGAACTGCTTGTAGAAAAAAATTAAAATATCCTTTACTTATAGCACCATCTTCTTCCGGGTCCACCAACTGTGTAAAACGGTTTCCATCCAAATTGAATCTTGTTGATAAATAATATTGCTTAGTGATGGCATCTTGAGGATCTGTGGGGCTGGTAGCATTGCTGAATCTTCTATTCTCGATATCAAATTGATTATCATCAATCAGTTTAAACTAAGGGGTTAATTTCTTGAAATGATACTGGACATGTGACGTCTAAATTTGTCAAGGGTCATTTTAGTTATGATATGTCGATATCAATGCATTCTCATTTATACTGTTTAAAAAACGGCCCTTTGGTTTTTCAATGTACCCATCCTCATACAGTTCTTCTACAATTGATATTATGTCATTCACGACACCTGTATTCCCTGTCAATTTTTCTGGCCACAATACCTCTAGTCCACGAATTAGTTCATGTACATCATTCCAATATTTATATTCAATCGGCCTGTTTATTAATTCCTTAAAAAGCATAGCTCTACCTCCCCTGGTCGTGGGTGATGAATTTGCCTAATTACGTCATAATCTCGCCTTACAACATTAGTAGCTTCTAAAATACTTCTATAATCTTTTCTGTCTTTTGAATTTACTAGATTTAAATTGGGTTCATTCATAATAAGCAGATCATACAAACCTGGAGTCCCTTTATACGTTACACCATTAATAACCAAATCGTTTCTTTTAATTGTAACGGAAGTATTACCAATTGTCCATTTGCAGTTTTGGTATCATAGTGGACTCCATAAGTATGATCAATAATACCTTCAGGATCCCTCATAATACGTTCAACGTATATACGAGGTAATTCATGATATTGCTCGAGAAATTCTTCTGAGATGGGTTCATTAAGGGTAGTAGAATCATCAGTGACACTAAGAGGTTCTTCTTCTTCTTCCTCAATATTAACCTCTCCTGCAACAGATGTATCTAAGAAAGATGGTGTACGAAGACCTGGAGGAGGATTTGTTTAAAAAAACGGAAACTGAGCTAGTGGGCTAGTAGCACCCTTTCTTGAATAATCTAATGGAGTGAAGCCTCGAGTCCGTTGAACTTGAGCTAACGGGCTAGTGGGGGTAGTAACGTGCTTTCTCGGAAATATGAATAGGGGTGGTATTTGGGTTTAACGCCAATCGGCTCCTTTTTAGGTGTTTTTTTTATCTGGATTGATGTTATTTACTATTTCAGTTAAAGGTTGTATTAGGGGTTTATAAGTACTTTCAAATGCTCTTTCATTATCAATGCGAGCAGTTTTAATACTTTTGTACTCCTGCTGTATTACTTTACGAGTCTGAGTAATTTTTTTCGTTAATACCATTTCCTTGTTATCCATTGTAGCAGATCGGGTTTACTGAACAGATGCCGGTTTACCTCGAAAAGATAGCTGTTTACATAAATAGATAGCTTTAATACCTGAACAGATCAGTACCTACTAAACTACTGTAAGCAGTTTAAGGTATTATATATTCATCAAATCTTTTCCTATAGCGACCATTATTAACTTCAGCATCCTTGTTTATGACCATGAAACCAAACGGATCTACCCAGCATTTTGAACACATGCCCCGAAATAATTTCATGCTTATGGTGGGACTTATATGATCCTCATACACGTTTTAGGTTTAATTCATCTTGCTCAAATAGTATAATTAGATTCGCATTGTCACGAATTAATAGCTTTTGGAATTTTACTGTAAGTTTGACCCAAACAGAAACAGTCAATATCGTTATGCCTACCCATAGAAAAATAAGCCCTTATGCTATTTTGATTTCCACAAGCGATATCATCGAAGATAAAAATAGAGCTTGATTTTGCACAATTAGGCTCAATCACATCTTGATTATCACTGAAGGTAAAGTAACCTATATCCCTCATTGGAAGTAAGATTTCCTGTAAAAGTTTGTACTTGTTTTGATTCAATGACTTAGAGTACACGTATACATGTTCAAATTTCAAGCCATTTTTCTCGGTAATCAGACTGATCATTGCGTTTGTTTTACCACAATTGGAGGCGCCACATATAATACCACGTATACTATTAGGAAGTAAATCACCATGTTTCGAAGTAATAGACTTTTCATCAAAGTCATGATTTTGAATTGAGAGTCTTTGTTTTTGAGCAACTACTTTCATCGTTAGTGGATGATATAAAACTAAACGCATAATTACATTTGTTATTTATATACTAGGCTATATTACAATAACTATAACTTTTTCACTTCCCCAGTTAGTGGGCTGTACTGCACAATAGCGTCATGGAGAATAAGACCATAGACAACAATTCCATTATCGAAAGGTGTTAGAGATTCCATTTCCAATTCGATGTCTACTGTTGAGTTTTTTAAGGATTCATTTTGTTGAGAGCAGTCCATTAGAAATACTGAACATGATTTGAATTCGGAATAGTTGAATAATGCATCTTTATTCTCTTCACCATAGTAATCACATCGAACTTTCAAAAAATTGCGATAGGCAGGTATGTATTGGTTAGCACTGAAGTTAAAATGCATTGCTTCGTGTGGATAATACTCAGAATTCAGATGTACTTTAAGATTTCTGATGTTAATGTGATCAAAATTTCCGACCCTTGCTGACTTTGTATACCTTTTACCTTGTTGGAATGTAAAAATTATCCAACGTGGTTTTTCCAGTTGCGTTGATGTTTTTATTGGCCATATGTCTGAGGTTGCCTGTTCTAATGAAGGTAATTTATATAACTCCCATTGACGAAATGGAACAGTAATAATAGATTTTTTATTGATTCCTTGAAACAAGTTAAGTTTCGCAGCATCATTAAGTGTTAAGTGTGGTACTTTCCATTGAATTTTATTTCCCAAATGGCTTAGTGCTTTGCTTTTGCTTGCCGTATAAGAAATATATCCCTTAATCGTAGATGTTATCCCTGGATTCCTACAAACATCCACTCTCTGACCACCTAACTCATAACGAATTTCTTCCAAAAGAATGTTCGGGAAATTGTTGGTTAAGCTGCATGCTTTTCTTTCATCTTCTTTTTTGAGCTCAATTTTACCTTCTATGTACAGAAAACTATCATAAGTAGCCGTAATTAGGTCTTGACTTTGAATTAAGATGCGTATTTCTTCGGATGGTCCATATTTAGAAGATCCGTTGTGGTTGAGAACTTTTAAACCAATTGACGTTATAAAAGTATTTCTCTGCATATGTTAACCGCAATGAAGGTTGATGACTAATTAATGACTTGCTGTAGGGATGATGTCTTTTATATGAATTTTTTAAAGATGGAATTGGTCCTGGATTAATTCTCAGACCCATGTTCTTTCAGTTCTAAGCGTACAGTGAAAGGTTCACTTTCACCAAAGTCTATTAATTCACCCTTTTTATTAGTCAAATTAATTGTTATATTACTAATAATGTCAGTGTTTACTTCTAAATATTTAGTATTGCCTGGAGTTTTATCTAGACGATAACCTGCTGGAACTGAAACATGAATCTCTTAATACTTTAGCAGTTTTCCCATTTCGATAAGATCCCTTTATAATGTTGCACCCTAGGTGTAGATTAGTGTGTTTAAGTATTTGGATGTCTAACGCAGATGTATGAAAAATATTTGGTTCTAATTATTTTAGACTCAAACCCTAGCATGAGCCCAATGCAACTTTCTTTAGTAAAATCGATCTCAAATGAACTGTTTATCTCACATTTAAGTGTATTGTTGTTTGCTCTAATGATAAACTTTTCTGTGGGTATTTTAGATTTTAGATAATCACTAATTTCATCTAACTCATATGCACCGTGAGGAATATTAATCACTTGCAAATGAGATGGATTTGTTCTAAAATAAAATCAATCTTTACTTGTATAAATGTTTCTAATGCTGTTGCAGCCGTAAAATCCAACCAATCCAATAACGTATTTCTTCCCAAAATCTAGCTCTATCGGTGGATAGAAGTTGTAGCTAGCTGTGTTACCAACACCTTCTAAACTGAATGTTATTGGCATAACTGAGAAAATTTGATGTGCTGATTATTTATATAAAAATTGTATGCATAGGCGTCCGCAAATAATTGTATTAAACTCTTGACCTTGGTTGTAATTATAATATATTTTACACCCCCGAAAGTAATTAATCACTTCGATTGGTGGTCGAAGATTACCGAAAATATCGTAATACCATACCTTTTTATCACGCTTTTTGTAGCAAACCCAATGTGTACCTGGTCCTCTTTGGCTCTCTAAGTTAATAATTCCAGATTCATATTTCCGTGGTAGTTTAGGCATGCTATCTTTCATAAAAATATCCCTAAAGTAGGGCACATTTTTGGTGTATTTCTATCCGTTAACGGTCTTTCGGGTAATCTATTCAGTTTTTTGGAAACGGTTTTAAGTATAATGTACCACCACCAGATTTGTTTGGTTTTAGATACAGTGCACCGCCTTTCTTATTCATGGAGCCTATAGCGATCGATTCCATCATGCGATTATGGCGCGATGTCTCTGGTTGCAATTTTTTAGCATTTTTAGCCTCATTGACTGCCTTAGCAATTCCTTATGCACCGCGAGCTAAAGCACCGATTGCTGATAATTCTGCGAATAACGGAATAAGAAATGGTAAAAACCCTCCTTGTTTAGGTAGGGGAATTACTGTAGGAACTTTAATGTTTTTCTTTCCTCCTAAACTTTTTACCACACGTTTTGCCGTTGAAAGCGCTGACTTTATTGTGTCCGTGGAATTTCCGTTAGGTTTAATTTTTTTAGCTATTGCTTTTCGTAAATGCAATAAATTTCCGCCATTGCATTTTTTCTTCTTCTTCAGATTAGATCGACGCTTACACCCCATTCGTTTTTCTAACTTTGTACCAGGACCGCAATACTGGTAACCAGGTAAATGCAATTCAAACGGAAGTTTATCGATTAGAACATTCACTAAACCACCACCACCTGCACTCTTTCGCTTCTTAACTAACATTGTTTACCTGGATGGATAGAACGGGGTATTTATACCTAAATTGAGAAAAACAAATCATAGTTATTTCTTTATCCAGTAAATGCTATACATTAGATAATCAGGACGATAATACAAAATTTCCATTAAACATACAGTGTTATGTGAATTAATATTATACTTATCATTTATAACATCATCAATGTCTTTATAAATGTTATCATCACCACCACGGAATTCTTTCTCACGAAAACGACGGTAGTCAACAACTTGTTGTATGAACTTTTCATAAAAACACACCAGATTGTAATATTCAAGAAATTCCAATCTATAGCTTATTATATCCTTTAAATTGAATAGTTCTTCTATGTGTGAATTGAATGTGCAAGAACAGCAGTTGTAGTTTTCTATTATAACAGTTTTCAATATTCTGTTATATCCTTTAATCAATTCCCAATTGTAATAAATACCAATATTGCTAGATAGAGATTCATAATGTTGATCATAGATTATATCTTCTTCTTCGTTTACATTTGACCACTCAATTTTATTTTCAACTTCTTGGGATCGGAAAAATTGTAATTCTACATATGAATGTCATCTTAGAAGCTCATTCCATTCCTTCATATCCAACACTACATTATCGCTTTGATCACAGTTAGCACACCCAATACGCACTACTGGTGCAAGCTTGAGGTGCGTACTGTATCCAATTTCCGTATGTTTTGCATGATGAGTATCGTTCGATAGTTTATAATAAATACAATCGATTAAGTATTCATTAGCTGCTTGTTTATGCACTTCAGATAAATCATATAGCTGCCTGTCAGTGTTATAAGAGTAACCTTCATCATGTTTCTCTTCATTTTTACTTCTATTACCACCATCACTATTTTGACAGCAGCAACAACGCAAGTTAAAACTGTTATTCATATTGTTACTGCAACTATGTGGAGTATCCATATATAACGGTGAACTTCTGAGTTTGTTATTGTTCCAGAAATGATGTTATTGCTGCCTGCATTATAACGACTGTACTTGCTTGCAATTGCACTAGGACTAAACGCTGTTTAAGAAATGATTTTAGTTAAATCATGTGGTGGGATTGTGGCACTACTATTAAAAACAAAATGTTATGTTTGTTGTTTTCCCGACTGCACCCAAACTACTCATGAAGACATCCCTCGTGTTTAGCTGCGTTTTAAATCCTTACATTCGATTTTCTTCTTTCAAATACGTTCAACGTATATACGAGGTAATTCATGATACTGCTCGAGAAATTCTTCTGATATGGGTTCATTAAGGGTAGTATAATCATCAGTGACACTAAGAGGTTCTTCTTCTTCTTCCTCAATATTAATCTCTCCTGCAACAGATGTATCTAAGAAAGATGGTGTACGAAGACCTGGAGGAGGATTTGTTTAAAAAAACGGAAACTGAACTAGTGGGCTTGTAGCACCCTTTCTTGAATAATCTAATGGAGTGAAGCCTCGAGTCCGTTGAACTTGAGCTAACGGGCTAGTGGGGGTAGTAGCGTGCTTTCTCGGAAATATGAATAGGGGTGGTATTTGGGTTTAACGCCAATGGGCTCCTTTTTAGGTGTTTTTTTTATCTGGATTGATGTTATTTACTATTTCAGTTAGAGGTTCTATTAGGGGTTTATAAGTACTTTCAAATGTTCTTTCATTATCAATGCGAGCAGTTTTAATACTGTTGTACTCCTGCTGTATTACTTTACGAGTCTGAGTAATTTTTTTCTTTAATACCATTTCCTTGTTATCCATTGTAGCAGAGCGGGTTTACTGAACAGAAGCCGGTTTACCTCGAAAAGATAGCTGTTTACATCAACAGATAGCTTTAATACCTGAACAGGTCAGTACCTACTAAACTACTGTAATCAGTTTAAGGTATTATATATTCATCAAATCTTTTCCTATAGCGACCATTATTAACTTCAGCACCCTTGTTTATGACCATGAAACCAAACGGATCTACCCAGCATTTTGAACACATGCCCCGAAATAATTGCATGCTTATGGCGGGACTTATATGATGAGTATCATTCGATAGTTTATAATAAATGCAATCGATTAAGTATTCATTAATTGCTTGTTTATGCACTTCAGATAAATCATATAGCTGCATGTCAGTGTTAGAAGAGTAACCTTCATCATGTTTCTCTTCATTTTTACTTCTATTACCACCATCACTATTTTGACAGCACCAACAACGCAAGGTAAAATTATTATTCATAATGTTACAGCAACTATATGGAGTATCCATATATAACGGTGAACTTCTGAGTTTGTATCGTTCCAGAAATGATATTATTGCTGCCTGCATTATAACGACTGTACTTGCTTGCAATTGCACTAGGACTAAACGCTGTTTAAGAAATGATTTTAGTTAAATCATGTGGTGGGGTTGTGGCACTACTATTAAAAACAAAATGTTATGTTTGTTGTTTTCCCGACTGCACCAAAACTACTCATGAAGACATCCCTCGTGTTTAGCTGCATTTTAAATCCTTCCATTCGATTTTCTTCTTTCAAATACTCACAAAAGCGCTGAGGCAATATACATTTAAAAACATCCGTTTCCATCACTATAGGTTCACCATACTTAGTATTAATTACTGCCACATTAATCACTTTATACCTTTTGATATCTCGAGGTCACATGCACTTTTACAAAGTTTGCAATGGGTGCTTTGGTTTAACCCTGCTAATTCCATGTTTAACATTTACAAGTTGCTAACTGACTGACCTCAATATACCTTGCTGTGGTTTATATCACAAAAATGTGTCCTTGACCGAAGTAGCTATGACAACATGTTTAAACTTGTTAAATACACACCTACTTTTAGTTTAGTAAATTATTTCACCTTGACCCAATTTAGTCAATATAAGCACCATTTGACCTTGGTCTACTTTTAGCATAGACAACAACTCGTATTCTTCTTGTTTCCATGAATTGATTCTATTTTTATACTTCTAAGAAATGTCATACGATACCCCTACAGGTCAACAATCTTTGACCTTGACCACTCCATTTTTAGACTTCTAAGAATTGTAATATGATGATGACATTGCAATTTCTATGTTTATCTTTTGACCTTGACATACAAATTTCCCATCAAAACGTTTGACCGCAAAGTGACCTTATAATATGATGAGGATGGTAACATTGAAGTTTCTATTTTTAGCGAGCTCCAAAAATTTAAATTTCTCGCCAAAAGTTTGACCTTGAAGAGATCCAAAAGCTTACATTTCTCACCACCAGAGGGCGAGTAACCTTGAGTAAGCTTGATGTAAGCTGTCCAGTGTGTTCCCTTATTACTTTTATCGTCCAGATTCACGATACCACATTCATTTGTATGAATCCGTGTAGGTAAATTATCTCGGATATATGTTCCTCTACAGTAGGGGATCTTTAATTGCTCAACAAATTTGGTAGCTCAATATTACTTAAGGCGTGGTGTGGTAGCTTCAGTGGGAGTTTTTTGCATACGGTTGCAAATATAAGCCTAAACCTCGTTTATATGGTTGTATATATAAACCCTTTCCTAAGGCTGCTGCTTCCATTGCTTGATTGTGTCGTTGGGTTTCTTCTAACGTTTTTGTCGCGGATTTTGCGTCAGTAACTGCCTTCGCCACTGCAACAGCACCTCCACCTAAAGAACCTGAAGCTCATAATGTTGCAAAGAGGGGGAATAAGAGGTATAAATCCACCACATTTTGGTATTGGTAATATTTTGTTCTTGGGCATCATAAATATTTTGTTTTTCAGAGCGCTTAAGGCTTGTTGTATTGTGGCTTTTGAAGATGATCGAAGTTTACCACCAACACGACGTCTCGCTAAAAGGATTCCTTTGTTAAACGAAATTGCTCTGACTCTAGAAGCACGCTTTCTTCGTAGCAATTTGATTACCATTCCCACTCTCCTTTTTCGTGTCCGTGGTTTGCTTCCCATTCCCATTGTCTGTTTTTCTTTCATTACACCGGCTATGGTTAATGCTGCAGCCCGCGTTTGTGGAACGAAATCTATTCCAAGCCTTTTGCCGCAAAGTCTTATCGGCTATGTGGCGCTGCCTTAGATCGTTGGACTGGGAGTATGCAATATCGTGTTCTTTACACACTTCGTCCAATTGGTTAATACCCGTATCACCGCGAGCTAATCGTTCTTGTAACCGAGTGCCTGGTCCACAGTATCTGTACCCAGGTATACGCTACTCCGCGGGTAATTTATTTATTAAGGTATTAATTAATCCTGAACCCTTTCTCTTACTATTACAACGGGAGCTATACTTCATACAGACTGACTGACACTCAATACTAAACTAGTGTTATGCATATTATGACGTGGATATACATATACATATATATATATATATATATATATATATATATATATATATATATATATATATATATATATATATATATATATATATATATTTCCACAAAGTTCTTTACAAATGGAATTTTTGTTATTAATTATTGGACAAAAAATCTTTTTGTCAAAAAGTTCTGCTTAGTTCAAAACTACTAAAACACCAAAGAAAACTTTTTTCGATCTAAACCTATACGGGGGAAATCAAAAAGTTTTATTTTACTAAGAATACATATTATCCATAATAACCAAAATTATACTAAAACTAGGTAACTAATCTATTTATATTTAAAAAAAATTAGTTTTAAGTAAATCAATTATTCAGAATTCAATATGTCCTCCATCTCTTTCCATATAAAGAAGAGCTCTTCTTCCGAAATCCTTCACTGAATTTCTGATCATTGCGCCAGGAATTTGGTTCATTTTTTCAGCGATAATCCTTTCCAAATGGTCCATATCTTGAAAAGGTCTTTTAGAGTATACCCTTTCTTTGAGATAGCCCCACAAGAAATAGTCGAGGGGTGTCAAATCGGGTGATCTGGCTGGCCAAGAGTTTGCAGAATACCTTCCAATCCAGCGTCCTTGAAATGATGTGTCCAGGTATTCGTTTATAATTCTGGAGCTATGGTATGGGGCCCCGTCATGCTGATACCATAAAGTGGATCGAATATGCAAAGGAATTGCATGCAGAACATCAAAAAAAGTTGGGATTTTCAGAACTCCACCAACGAGTATTTTGGGAACACATAACTCCGATAGATGTGAACGTTGCTTCATCAGTGAAAAGTATTTTTCTTGCAAAAAAACAGATCGTCTTCTAACATTCCTTGAAACCATGCACAAAAATTTAATCGAGATATAAAATCCCTATCTTTGAGAGTATTAACAAATTTTGGTTTGTAAGCATGAAATTCGTTAGATCTTAAAATTTTCGAAATTATTGATTTGCCTACATTATTTGGTAACATTTGCGAAATCTGTTTTAAGGAAGTTCTTGGTTTTTCCACAACGGCTTGCATGATTTGTAACTGATTTTCTTCGTGATTAACTCTTCGCGCATGGTTTCTCCTGACGTTATTATTAACAGACCCTGTCATTTTAAATTTAACAATGACATTTCTCACAGATACATGTGAAATAGGATTTTCCGGGTGCCTGTTATTGAATATCACTGCAGCTTCTCTGTACGTTTTGTAATTATCACCAACAATTAACACTAATTCTATTTTTTCTTCTAAACTTAATTTTGTAGGCATTTTGTTTTCAATAACCGATTTGTGAGATATCAGTTTACTTGACATTTACTAACGGACGTTCTTTTATTTCCCCAGCCTACTGCAGGACGCATGAAAATCATACTGATCCCAAAGAGAGTTGAAGACCACGTTTAAGTCTAATTTTCAATATTGAATTCTGATTTATTGTTCTGAATAATTCATTTACTTAAAAATAATTATTTTTGTTAATAAAAATTAATTAGTTAAATATTTGTGTACTATTTTGATTATTATGGATAATGTTTATTCTTAGTAAAATAAAACTTTTTGATTTCCCCCGTATAGGTTTAGGTCAAAAACAGTTTTCTTTGGTGTTTTAGTTAATTCCATTTGTAAAGAACTTTCGTGGAAACGCTGTATATATATATATATATATATATATATATATATATATATATATATATATATATCACAGCATCCAAACGCTGGTTCAGTACTATGATGAGTGACATCCGTTTCATTCCACAAGATACAGAACCATCTATCAAAAATTAAGACAGCACTTCGAACAAGGAACGCTACTCTAAACATAGCGGTTTACTAAAAGGAGGATGTAAACTAGGCATAATCGTCGGTCCGTCCGGTTGCGTAAAGACAAATGTTATGATTACCTTATTAGAACATCCAAATGGTTTACGATTCGAAAATATATATGTATACTGCAAATCATTATACGAACCGAAATACCAATACCTGCGAAATTTAATGGAACCCATAAAAGAAGTCGGGTATTTTGAATACAGTACAAATAGTGATGTTATATCCCCTAGTGACTCCCGTAAAAATTCAGTAACGCTTTTTGATGATGTAGCCTGTCATAAACAAAATGAAATAAGAGATCATTTCTGTTTTGGCAGACATCGAAATAATGACTCTATCTGTGTCAAACTTATTCTTCAATTCCAAAACAGCTTATACGTGATAATGCATATTTACTTATTCTTTTTCAACAAGTTAACACTAATCTCAAGAATGTGTATGATGATCACGTTAATGTCGATATGTCATTTGATAGATTTAAAAACTTGTGTTTCTTTTGCTGGCGGGACAAATTCGGATTTATTGTGATTGATAATGAAAGTACGTTAATGCAGGTCGTTACCGTAAAAGACTTGACTGTTTCATTGCATTATAGATATTGCAATAGTACTGTATCCATGCAGTCGTAATGGAGGAGCGCTTATTACAAAACATTTTATGTGCTCGGAAGAGTATGCGGCAAAAATATGCTAATTTGAAAGAAGACACTGCACTTACAGAACGTGCAATGGAAGCACACTTTAAACCAATCACAGAACCATTAACACAATTTATTACTAAACAAGATGGTTTTCTCATCAAAGCTGAACCCCGTGCACCAGATGTAGGAAAAACTGAACCCATTGCACAGGTAAATGAAATTCATACGCCTAAAGGGATTGGATTACATAAGGGTCCACGTACTCTTGTTCCTGACACCATACCAAGATCTATACAGGACACTGTGGTTGCTAATACCACAGACGGCGAGGTGAAAATTCCGACTTTTCAACAATTAAACGCAGAAGTGTTAGCTTCTGGATCGCAACCCGCCTTTGAAGAGTATCTTAATCAGTATGAAGGATCAGAGAAGTACTATGTCGAAGGTATATTTACGGATACCGAAGACGAATGTGACTTGACATATGGTGTACATCTTGTTCCGGAAGCAGAGAAATTTTTATTGGCGATGCTGAACTAGAGTTTATGGGAGAAAATTTTCTTATCGGTCTTCCTGATGGATCATCCTTAGACTATGAGGGCACACCGGGATTATACGAACTACTCTTTAAAAAAGTGCCTACGGGATTCAACAAACGTGATCTACAGCAATATAATGACATTTTGCGTCGTACAAATGCTTCCCGACGTAATTATAACCCTAATGACCAAATCAGAGGAAATAATAGTAAGAAATACACTGAGATCATTAGACCATTACTTCACCAGGTCTCGAAAAACTTCTATGTACAAAAGAAGAGGTGGGATGCAACTGTTGCGTTACAATAACAAATCTATTGAGTTTGTACCTTGGAATAATCCGAATAAGTTAGTAGATTGGTTAAGGGAATTATTAGGATCAATGTCAGCAGGAAACATTAGCAATCACAACGAAATAATATATATAATTGACGAACTACGTAACGCAAAAGTAATAATGTAACATCTCTTGAATTTAATAATGCGGAATTTAAAAAAGTGATGAAAAAGTTCCAATCAATCATTATAGTAGTTATTCCACTTTGGAAAGCAGTATAGTGGAACGTGTAAATCGCACTCTTAAAGTAATAAAGTTGAAAACATTCAGTATGCAAGGATCCTACAAGTGGTTAGCAATATTACCTCGTATTGTTGCAGATTATAATTCCAGAAAGCATAGAACAATAGGATACAAACCGGTAGATGTAACGGAAAATAATGTTGCAGATATTTTGAACCATTTAAAATGTCATAAAGTTCTTGATACTAAGACACCTAAATTTCGAGTAGGGGATTATGTGCGCATTAGCGAATATAGAAGAATTTCTCTAAGGGTTACACACCTAATTGGAGTTACGAAGTCTTTCAAATATCAACAGTAAAACGTTCAAGCCCAACAACCTTTTACGCGATAGTCGTGACGAAGAGATTCAAGGCCGGTTCTATGAGCCGGAACTTTAAAGTGTTAAACATCCTGACATTCACCTAGTTGAACATGTAATCCGACGTCAAGGGAATAAATCTCTCGTTAAGTGGCTGGGTTTTGATAATTCTCACAATTTCTGGATTTCCAACAAAGATATTATATAATACGTTGTGTACTCTTACTTCTATATGTTGTACTATTATTATGCAATAAATATTTTTTTTATTTTAAATGTTTTATTTATGTTAACATATATACATATAACACTACATACTACTAAAGCGTTTGACAAACACACACTGACGGTGCTGATTTTCGAGGATTGGTGAGATTATAGTATCACAGTCTTCTATTCTTTTTTTAAATCGGGCAGAATCTCTAGCTAATCGTTCCCATTCACCTCTTCGCGCCTGCCAATGCGCCACGTTCTATGCTATTATACAGTGAACTACGTTTTTGGACTCATTAATGCACACCTTCACTTGGCGAGTCGTCATCTAATGACTCATAATTTGGTAAATACCGTTCTATTTCGTGTACAAATTACTCCATAGATATTTCTTTAAGTTCTTCTATTAATCGATTCATACAAGAAATGCACATTACACCATCATCATGCGTTTGCAGGTATTTCTCACAAAGACGTATTCCTCCCCCATACTTATTAACTAAATTATCAAAATAGTCATCACTAAACCTGCCCATCCCATCCACTTTTTCATGTTCAGCATCAAATTCTAATGATTGAAATTGACATAATAGTCTTTGCACTGCACCAGCACAGTCCACAGCTTTAGTCCACGACTCTGCACTATAACACATCAACATATTGACTAACATATATTGTATATCCCTGTTCTCTATATGCTCGTTACCCCCCACTTTTTACTTTTCCGCTTTGGAAACTTCTACATCAATATTCAGTTCTTCCTTGGCAAATTCAAGAATTTACATAAAATATACTATATTGGGATCGAATATATCCTGCAATGGTGCTATTAACCTGCCTATGTCAAGCTCAGACTTTTCCGCTGCTGCACTTATTATTTTATTATAAAATAATGAAAAGTTCATAGTAGGTATTAGATCCAATCGATAACTTATTATCTTAAGAAGTCTCCATAACTGTTCTATAGACTCCCATCCTAAATAAACTTCTGGTTCTTCACAATTATTGATGCGAATAACTTTCTTCTTGTTAACAGTTTCATACGATTCAGTTTTCGAGCCCACCTTTGTAGGTAGCCATGGTTCTTTCGGGTGAGTAGAAATAATTTGTAATTATTCCCTGATTGTCCATAAGTAAATGCCATTCCTTCTTATCAAACGTCACTACACTAATCTCAGATCCACCAAGTTTCACGATTGCTTCAAAATTGAATCGAGGTGACGGACCGACACTATAGTAACATACTTCGACTTACTTTTGTTTATGTAATACTGCAAATTATTAATTAAAATATCACGACATTCACTTGAATTTATAATCCTGGCAATCCTCGCCTTTTCTACCGCTTGACGTAAGATGTTATCCATTATGTACGATACTGATTTCACATGCACTCCCTCTATATTTATATCCCACCTTCCCCTCTCTTTTTTTACCTGCAGGGTCAGTGACGTCACCTCGACATTATTAACACGTATTACTACAAAGATCTTGACAGTTTCACTGTTCCAAGGCTACCTGTTAATACTGGAGGGTCCACTGCTTCAAGGTTAAGGTTAGCACTCCTTCCCCTTCAATACAAAACCGAGGTCACCTACTTCTTACACGAAGTTACCTACTCCTCCACAAGGTCCTTTTTGAGTTAAAAGGAGGGACAACACGTATACTATTGTACAGTTTCCACATTATTCAGTATGTCAGCTACCCCTGTTCAAGACAATTGGAATACACCAGAAGTCTACCAACCATTATCACTACTTAATCTTAGAGCGCGACGAGTATGTAACCTTATACCTAACTGGGTAAAATTTGAAGAAAAAGAATTACTACCACCTACTACAACAGTGCTTCAGAATCAATATGGAGAGGTAAAGTGGGATTCGGAATGGTTCGACACCTTCGGCAAGCGAATCTACGATTACGTCTCGGGCAGTTTGAAAGATTACTCTCACATAATCGCGCTGTACATTCGCTACCATCTGGTTTGTGGTATGAATTTATGCCATGCATGCTACTCCACGCAGCAACCACGAGATTACCGCGTGGTTGACCACCACACCCATATGGAGATATGGGCAATTTTTTACCACATATCACATGATGACTACTGGTGCTCATCATGTAGAGCACTCCTAACCACGTTATATGATGTACATGACGATGACTCGTGTTACCTGTGTGAGAAAGCCTGTTATGTGGACTATTAATATTTTTTTGCTATGTATTGTATGTAATAGATTATTTTATGTCATTCGATTACTTTCTTCAGCAGTAAAAACATGTGCGACGTGCCACCAAACTTGTATTATCCTCAGTATTACAATTGTTTCGATAAACCCTTACTAACGTATCGAACATGGTCTGGAGTTCAATCTCCTTCATCACTTGCTGCGGCAGGGTTCATTTTCACATCGGCAGACGACACGGTTGAATGCCTCCTGCGTAGAGTTAGAATAAACCGATGGCAACCATCTGACAATCTGTTACAGGAGCATCTCCGATTGGCTCCACACTGCACGTATGCTCACTTACTTGCACCACGTCCACGCGGATGTAATGATACGGAAGTGCAAAAAACCTTTTGCACTTGTACTAAATCATAATGAATGTCCTTGTTTATACAGGAAATAGATATATTAATATATCGTTTTTTCCTTGCTTTCTAGAGTGTGTATAAGCTAAGGGTAAAGTAAGATGAATAGATTTGATACACAGGTAGCGTTCAATGCGTGGTCATCAAAAATGACTTTGCTAATGTATGATATAATTGACCTTGGTATTGAGTAAGCTTTTCGGACCTCGAAGAAATAGGGCATACGAGTGGCCTTCATGGTATGTGAAATTGGTAAAGTAGGTAACCTTGGGCGTGTTGGGCTTTGTGAAAGTAGGTCAGACACTGCAATTGTGCAAACTTGGCCAGGTGGCAGATTTGATAAAGTGGTAACCTTGGAAACGTGGGACCTTGGAAATGTGGAGTGTTCCAGAAGTCCACAAACTTACCTACTTTGGTTATAAACACAATTTTAAACTTTCAACGCACACGCACACGTACACGCTCTCGAACATGCACGTTCACACGCACACGGGCGGACGTCCCACATATGCACACGCACACACGCACAGGCACGCAAACGCACACGCACACGCACACGCGAACGCACACGCACACGCACACGCAAACGCACACGCACAAGCACATGCACACGCTAACATGCACACGTACACGAACACGCACACAAAAACTAACAGGCACATGCACACGCACACGTATACGTACACGCACACGCACACGCACACGCACACGCTCACGCCCACGCAACGACATGCACACATATACGCATACCAAAATGCACAACCGCAGGCATAACACGATTACGCACATGCACGTTTACATTCACACGCGCACACATCACGCATATGCACATGCACAATCACACGCAGACGTACATGAATATGCACACGCACATGCACACGCACACGCACACGCACACGCACACGCACACGCACACGCACACGCACACGCACACGCACACGCACACGCACACTCACACGCACACGCACACACAGGCACACTCACACGCACACGCACACGCGCACGTTAACGCAAACACACACGAACACGCACACGCACACGCACACGCACACGCACACGCACACGCTCACGCACACGCACACACATGCACACGTACACGCACACGCACACGCACACGCACACGCACACGCACACGCACACGCACACGCACACGCACACGCACACACACACGCACACGCACACGCACGCGCCCATGCACACGCACACGCACACGCTCGCGCACGCTCACATACACACGCACACGCACACGCACACGTACCGGTACACGCCCACACACACACTCACGTACACATACACGCACGCGTACATGCACACCCGCGCGCACAGACACGCACACACAAATGCACGTTCATATGCACATCGCGCATAGGCACACGTACAAGCACACGCACACGCTCAAGCGCACGCACAAGCACACGCACACGCACACGCATACGCACACGCACACGCACACACACGCACACACACGAACACACACGCGCACACACACGCACACACGCACACGCACACGCACACGTACACGTACACGTACACGTACACGGACTCGCACACACACACACGCACACACACACGAACACGCACCCGTACTCCCATTCTCACACTCACACTCAAAGCCACAGTCTCAGACACAGACACACTCCCATTCACACACACACACACATACACAACCGCGCACACCCACAAACACACGTACACGCACACGCATACGCACATCCACCCGAACATGCACAAGCACAAGCACGATCATGAGCGCAAGCACGAGCACGCGGAGAGGCACTCGCACACGCGCACGATCACGCAAGCGCACACGCACACGCACACGCACACGCATATTCACACGCACACGCAAACGCACGCACACGCACACGCACACGCACACGCACACGCACACGCACACGCACACGCACACGCACACGCACACGTACACGCAAACGCACACGCACACGCACACGCACACGCACACGCACACGCACACGCACACGCACACACAAACGCACACACACGCACACGCACACGCACACATACACGCACACGCACACGTACACGCACACCGACACGCACACACACACGCACACACACACACACGCACACACACACGAACACGCACCCGTACTGTCATTCTCAAACTCCACTCAAAGCCACAGTCTCAGTCATAGACACACACCCATCCTCACACGCACACGCACACGCACACGCACATGAACACGCCCACGCACACCCACATGTACACGCACATGCACACGCACACGCACATGCACAAGCACATGCACACGATAACATGCACACGTACACGAACACGCACACGCACACAAAAACTATCACGCACACAAAAACTAACACGCACATGTACACGTACACGCATACGTACACGCACACGCACACGAACACGCACACGAGCACGCTCACGCCCACGCAACCACACGCACACATATACGCATACCAAAATGCACCAGCAGGCATAACACGATCACGCACATGCACGTTTACATTCACACGCGCGCACGTCACGCATATGCACATGCTCACTCACACGCACACGTACATGAATACGCACATGCACATGCACACGCACACGCACACGCACACGCACACGCACACGCACACGCACACGCACACGCACACGCACACGCACACGCACACGCACACGCACACACAGGCACACACACGCAAACGCACACGCACAAGCACATGCACACACTAACATGCACACGTACACAAACTCGCACACGCACACAAAAACTAACACGCACATGCACACGCACACGCATACGTACACGCACACGCACACGCACACGCTCACGCCCACGCAACCACATGCACGCACACGCACGCACGTGCAAGATTCATTGTTAAAAAGCGGAAGAAGTTGCTGACCCTCTGATTGTGAATACCGAAATTGACATGTTATGCAATTATAAACACGTAACAATAGTTGGCCAATATATAGATCTGCTGGTATTGTTTTATGAAACCAAGCTCAGGAAAAGCAAACAAAATGTTATACTCCGCTAGTAGCTTCAAACTGTTACCAGAAATAAAAGATCATATTCTACTATTGCACGAATTCACTGCGTTGCGACACAACTTCTTCATTTTTTAGACAGGATAAACTGAAATTAGTTAGGGTATTAGAGAAAAATCTTAAAAACATTTCAAGATCCACATGCAGATCCACATGAAATCGACGTGGCAGGTAAAGAATTCATTGCAGCGGTCTACTCAATTAACAGCATTGAAGAACAAACACTAAACGAATGGAGATTCCAAATATTTGCAAAATCATTATCGAAAAATTAGTTCAATCTCGCGAATTTACCTCCAACACAAGCTGCTGCACGCCAACATTCGTTCAGGTCATATCACGAGATCCAGCTCCCAGCAGTATGGGAATTGCAATAGTGGGGCTGGAAAAATACGAGGCATAGTCCACTGCCTATTAACACCACCAAAAATGCAGCTCCAGGTATTGTTCTTCAAAATATTTCTTGCAAATGCACCAATGGTTGTAAGTCAGCTTGTAGTTACAGGAAGTTCGGACCGCGGTGTTCCATGATTTGAATGAACTGTCGCGGGAATTCATCCACCAATATTAATTAAACTCAAGAAGCAGTCATTCATTTATGACTAAGACGTAGACATTCAATTGAACGCCCTTGCGTTGCAGAATGACACCGAGGGTCTCAGTCCAGGTGACGACCATGCATTCGGCGAGGAAAACAACTATAAAATTTTACCGGCGCAGCGAGCGAGTCGCGAAGCAGAAAAACTCCCCTTTCATGCAATATTAACCGTAACCATTACTCGGTAGTTTCCGTTTTATAGAAGATAAAAAGTGACCTACAATATGCTATGTTACAATCAAGCATTAAAATTTAGCACTGAAGAAGCAGGACAATATAAATACAGTAGTCATAAGTGAGATATCAGATAGTATCTGGTACATTTATTTTCAAACGTAGTTTGGTAAAATTGCTTATTCGATTAAAAAACGTGTCAATTCACTGAATTTGTGAACTAGCCTTATGCTCCTTTTCAATTTATTTTGGACCCTAAGTAAGTCATCCGTAAACATTGACTTCTTTTATTCCAGCCCTGAATCCTGCCACTTAATCTATGTGGACAACTAAGAATGGACGTCGGCTATATCTCGGGAAGTGTCAATCCGACAACAAAGGAAGAAAAAATACTAATAGGTGAATCGGTCAAGAGAAATCGCTGAAAATTATTTTAAAGCTCTAAAGATGGCCGCTAGGGTGCGTATACCAACACCAAATTAAAAAAATGACTTTTTCTCTTAAACCGGCCTTGTCAAGATATGTCCAAAATAGTTTTACTATAAACTGCGTAAGCTTAGAAACATTTTGTTTTTTAGCATTTTTCTCTATTTTGTTAAATGAGGGAGGGGAGAGAGATAAATGTTCTCTTGAAAAAAATGCCATAACTTATTTTTAACTCAACCGGTCTTTACAACCTGAGTCTCGTTTGAGAAAAGCTTCTTGGGTGCTTCTAATGAATTATTAACATTGTCGGTTTAGTTTTTTTTTCTAGTCGGTAGATGGCGTTTTGTGACAAACCCGTAAGTTTTTGCAATTTGCTCAAAAATTTTAAATATGAGGGTACAATTATTTTTAACCGAGGAAAAAGAGCGTGAAAAAATATAGAAATTAGTGAAAACCGCAAGACGATATCTTGTATCGTTACACAGATATGAAAGAAAATGTAAATATATATTTTACAAGTAACAGAATTCGACAAGAGGTTTAACTGTCATTAATTATTAAAATGTATTAATTATTAAGCTGTTAAAGCAAAGGAATAAAATTGAATATAATAAATGTCTCCTGGGGAGCGTATGTTTAATTTAGATCGCATAAAAAGGACCGATGTTATAGAGGAATGGTGTGCAATAGCCCTAATACTGAAGAACTAATGACGCCCCAAATGTTCAAATTGCCACCCGTACTGTTCAATATAGAGCTGCAATCTTTCATGCATAGAGAGAATAGCAGTCTACTAAAACCAAGTAGGTCTTGAAATGCCAAAAATAACACAAAACAATAGCCACCTTAAATATTGTTCCATTTAAGTTTTTCGTGTTTGATTAACAAACCGTTAATTTAGAAATGCTGTTAACACATGAAATAATATTTGATATGCTTGCTCTATATTTTGAATTCATGAAGAATTCAACTGTTGCTGCTGCGCGGTATCAAAAAAAAGAAAAAAAAAGCTCGACCTCCGGCGATCTCCGACGATTCTATGAAAAAACATGAAACAAGTCTTGGAAAAAAAATGTTCGACATTTAAAATATCAACAAAAAAAAAAACAATATTACTCAAAACAGCAAATTTACTACGGTAGGTATTACTGCCTTCTAAAGCAATAAATAGAAAATTAACATCCTAACATATTGATGAAACCCGTCATCTTTCTCAAAACCCGCAATTTTTGCACAAGAAGAGAATAAAATGCAACCTATGTAAATAATAATAATTTCTTAGCGAAGGCATACGTCATAAACGTTGCCTTAGTACGCTGTGAAAACAAAATTGGAAGCAATACATCAAAATATTAAAACATTTTAGTTTGATGTCAGTCGTTTAGTTGCTATTTTCCAAAGCTTGTTCATGACTTTACAAATCACATTGGTACCATTTCGTGTTATCTTTCGAGTTTTTCCTGTTGTTGAGTTTTTCTTATAGTTGTTCGTGTTGTCTTTTAGTGTTACAAAATTCTTTATACCAACGAAGAGTTGGTTGACCTGATAAGTGTTTATTTTAAATGCATGAGGAAGGTTACAGCTGCTGCAACGGTATACGCGCAGCAATATCCTGATAGACTCCACCCGAGCAAAAAAGTTTTTATTCGAGTTATCCATCGTTCATGGTCCCGTACATCGCAGACAACGCAGAGGACGCACCGAAGAAAACATTATTAATGTTTTAGCTTAGGTCTAGTTTCATTCTCACTAAGTACTAGAAGCATTGCGCGGGACCTGAGAGTAACTAGAACTACCGTTCAAAACACTCTCAAGGAGCACAGGTAAGCAAGCTTTCGATTTTGAACCTCCACTATAAACTTACAAAGGATTACTTAATGATTTTCCAACAAAAACGAGTAATATCCTGTTGAATAAGTGATCATATCTTGTTTCAGGTTACATCCATATCACTTAGTCCTGCACCAGGTATTGACTGCTGCAGATTCTGACCAAAGATTAGACCATTATCACTGGCTTTTGGGTGTGATGGTACAAGATCGGCAAGTTCTTTTACGTATATTGTCCACAGATGGGGCCACCTTTCATAGCAATGGAGGTGTGAATTTCCATAATACGCAATATTGGTCAAGAACGAACCCGCACTGGATGCGGTAAGTCCAGCACCAACGGTCGTTGGTCTGTAAATTGTTGGGAGGGAATTCCACGAGGGCGAATTATCAGCCCATCATTTTTTAATAACCACCTTGAAATTCGACAACGAATGCTGGTTCCAATACGATGGCTATCCAACTCACTTCGCGGTAAATGATGGTAATTTTTAGATGCCAACTACCTTGATACATGGATAGGACGGGGCGGCATCTTTCCATGGCCGGCTATATCACCAAATTTAACACGCCTGGTTTTTTATTTATGGGGTCGAGTAAAAGATACGATTTTTGCAACAGGATCCACTACACGGGATAACATGGTTGGACGAATAAGCAAACTATTTCAGTTGCTGAACTAGATAGTGCAGTTTAGTCTACACGGGAAAAGATGCTTAACTGCATCTAAAGCGATCGACGGCAGTTTGAACATTTAGGGCGGCGTTGATTAAATTGTGGCAATTAATTTAAATTCGTTTCCCAAGTAAAATATATTATAGATATTGCATAATCAGCGGCCTAATCTTTGCTATATTGATAACTTCGGTTAGAAAAGAAATAGGAACTTGCGGTTTGCGCTGACTTTTTAGGACTATTTTCCTCTATTTAACTATGTAAAAGGAGACGTATTATTTAAAAATTTCATGATAATGCGCAATAATTGTTGTAATTTGAAACAGCGCCGTCTAGATACTATGGCAAAATCAATTCGGACAATGTTTATACAGCAGATTATTAAGTAAGAAGAGCTGTTTTAAGCGAGATCTAGGCCGTTTAATTCCGTTAACTGATACCGGAGTTATTGCCATTGAAATAAAAACATGTTGACATTCACCACCACTAAATTTTAAGACAGGGCTAAATACGCTAAGCAAAAAAGTCAAAATTTTTCCAGTGTTTACTATGGAAATATCTAAAATATATCTTTACTTGCATATTTACTGAGAAGAGGCCCGTTTTATAATTGGGCATAACAGTTGCGCACCTTAATAGTCATCTTTTGAGCTTGAAAGTAATTTCCGTCGATTTCTCTTGGCCGATTTACTTATCAGTATTTTTTCCAATGTTGTCAGATTGAAAGTTACCTAGATAGCCGGCATCCATTCTTAGTTGGCCACTAGGTACACATAACATACAAATTCAATGGTCGAGTTCTGATACAATTTATTTACCCTGTCAATGATTTTAACGAAACTCATAAAAAAAGCAGAAAATGAAATCCACTTTCAGAATATAACCATTAACGTATTTCAATATTATATAATAACATAGGGTACCTTATATCATTGGAGTAAAAATACACTCTTCGATTTCCTTTTGGTTCACTTATATATTCCGATATTAGTATATATTGCTAGAACAATGTTTCAATCACCTTAAACTACAATTGCTTTCTTGACAAACCAATTTATTTTCCTTTCAGTGCTTTGACACAACTGTTTTTTACTCGTGTCACTAATCAGCTGTCTCACTTGTTATGGTATATTTGAACTACACTGTTTACTTTGGAATACATTCTCAATTTAAGATGCAATTAAATGAACGCTAAAATTCACGTAATCGTTTGTTGAGTAACAAGTGCGAATACGGTTTAACCAATCCTTTGTCTTTTCAATTATATTTTTATATTTTAAGTAACTATGAATCATATCAATTTACCATTTATCGAAAAACTAGTTAGATCTCCAAGAATTTAACCTCAAGACTCTCCCCCTCACATTTCCACGAACTGGTTCTTCGGATTTTGAAGGTGGAGGTTGAGATGCGAAAGAAAGAATGCCATGGGTTGACCCAACGAGGATATGCGAGCAATACCGAGCATGCACGAAGCCAGTCATTGATTAGGAATGCTTATTTTGCTACAACTGGTTAGATTTCCAAGAATTTGACTTTCACTCAAATTAGCTAATACAAGAACCATCTAACCTTGAGCAGCTTTTTCACGAACTGAGTTATTTTTATAACCCAGCATGCGCAAAGCCAGTCATTGACAAGGAATACTTATTTTGCAATGGTCAGATTTCCAAGAAGTTGACCTCCAGGTCTCTCCCCTTTCCGTTTCCACGAACCGGTTCTATTTTTAGAATTCGTAGAATTTTAATATGGTATCACTAGTTGTCAAAGAACTTTGACCTTGAAAAAATCAATATACTCTAAGAAATTGTTCTATTTTTGGATTTCTAAGAATTGCAATATGATAGCCCTAGAGGTAAATGTACTTTCGACTCCCCGTTTCCACAAACTGATTTTATTTTTAGATATCTAAGAGTTATAATATGACACGTCTCTAGAGATGATTGTGCTTTGAAGTCAATGAATTTTGATTCTAAGGATTGTAATATGACACCCCCATTGAACTTTAAGCTTGAAAAGATCAATTAACTGGTAATGCTAAATATGACAATACCGCATGACCTTGAGACATGGAAATACTGTAGAGTGGACCAAGAATTTTGATATGATAACTCCAATAAAAATATGACCTTGTGCAATAAAAATGGGGCGTGACCTTAACCGTCAAATTTAAATTTCCCACCAAAAAGTGATCTAGAAGTGACATAGCTATACTACTATTTAATATTCCTATATTGGATACTATCCACTTTTTTTTAATCTGCTTTTAATATGCGGTTTACCTTGGATTGGTATTATTCTATTATTCTTAAAACTAAAAATACTAAGTAGGGTAAAAACTTAATTTAATGAACACTTCATAAACTTACATGAAAGTAATTTTTAAAATATGCAGATCATATCTGATTGAAAAAGAAGTCGGTTTATTTTATATATATGTATTTAGTCTTACAGTTAACAAAATTCACAATTTGCTTTAATAGTTTTATGTCTGTGTACTTGCAGTTCGAGCCATCAGCTATTTTGAATATGTACTTTGGATTTGGTATATAGGGTCGCCCTTGTACAGAGTGCGTCCTAAACTATAGTAACGATTGGGGTATATAAAATTTAAATTGCTTGTTTAGGGGATTGCTCCTATAAGAATTTCATAAATGTTATGCTTGGTTAGGTTAATGCATGTGTTGCATTTCACTGGTTAAAATTGTTTAAGCTACAAACGCTATTTTAACAAGGAAGCTATTCAATTTTTCTTATTACGACCATCAGCCACATATTTAAAACTAATGCTTAAGATTTTCCTTTGTGCTTATTTAAATTTATGTTTTACACTTATAAAGCTAGAAACTCAGCCTTTTAGAACCTGTATGTATTGTTTGCTTTATCTACACTGCTAATTGCAAGTAAAGTAGAGGGTAGACATCTAGTGGAAGTTTTAGTTTGTATTTTGGGTTTTAAAGTAAGTTTTGGGTTGATTTAAAACTGAAATACCAGACTTCGGTTTAGAGTTACTTGTTTAACTTAGTACTTATGTTTTGTTGCTTTATTTTTAGGGTCAATATTGCATGTCGAACCGTGCACTTGTATATCTTTTTTTATTTTGACGTATTATAAGTTGTTCAATATTTTTTAAATTATAGGTTTAGCACTTTCCAGGAAGGTAAGTGGGTTACTACTAGACCATTGGGTTAGGTTTAGTTTAGTTTGTATAATTTCTCTAAAAATAATTTTTTTTTTGTTAATATACGAATAGAAAAATTCACATTAAACAAATTGATCGTCAGTTGTTTCTTTACTCCTGCGGCTTAGGATCAAAATTCCTAGCTAGACCTTTTACCTGGTTGGACTTTGTCCAGCGCTTATTTTAATTGTAATGTTTCTCTCCTTGTGCCGTAGCCCTTTTTTTTTTGATCCAGGGGCGTTACAAAAATTTAGATCAAGTGGTGCCCTTTTAATCTCTCTGTGTACTTTCCTACGCCAAATCGACCACGCATCCAAGTGCCCAACCGACTGACTGAGCTTCCGGTTAACTTTTAATTCGTATTACCGCACAATTTCTCCTTTTCTACCACAATCCTTTTGTGCACGTAACAGCGTTTAGGCCATACTATAATGCATTATACCTATTACAAATTGCATGTTATATCCCTTTACAATGAACGTCTTTAACCATTTTTAGATTACCTACCTACAGCGGTTGTTTGTTCTGCAACCTGTTATACTGTTGTACTTGTTAATTAAGGTTTTGTCGCTTCTTTTTTTGTGTTTACTGTTTGTAAATAGGTAAAGCCCGATATGTCAATTTATGTTTCAGAACATGAGTTTGATCGTCACCGTTACCAACACGGATAATACCTCATCTAAGACTAAGCTGTTTAATATTCCAGTTGGTTATTTTCATTTTTTTTATTTCATTTTATAATGTATTTATTTATGAATATAAGTAATATGTCTGTAACTAGTCATATAATGCTGTGATGGTCGGTAGTACAACGCATTTAAACTATTGCGATTTTACGTTCATTTGCAAGGTTTTAAGCATATCGTCAATTTGTATATCAATTTTCATCAAATTTCACTGGTCTTCACGTATTCATGCCTTACACTATTAGGACAAATTTTAATGCAATCCCTTTCAAAATGTTTGAATTATTGCGACTGAAAGACAAATCAAGTCTACGCCCCTTGCTCCTTACCCCGCAAATTTACTGCTACCAAAAATTATTGGAGTCTAGTCCATTTGTTCTTAAATACTTATGTCAAATTTCAATGCAATTAATTTTCTATCTTTCTCTTTGTTGTCATGACATTTACGTTGAAAAGTGGAATCCTGTTACACACACAACACACACACACACACACACACACACACACACACACACACACACACACACACAAACACACACACACACACACACACACACACACACACACACACACACACACACACACACACACACACACACACACACACACACACACACACACACACACACACACACACACACACACACACACACACACACACACACACACACACACACACACACACACACACACACACACACACACACACACACACACACACACACACACACACACACACACACACACACACACACACACACACACACACACACACACACACACACACACACACACACACACACACACACACACACGACACACACACACACACACACACACACACACACACACACACGGACACACAGGGACACACGGACACACAGGGACACCACATACTCGAACACACACGGAAATTTAAAAAAAATGGATACTGGAAAATACCGTTAACCGACCCGTCAAAAGCAATTACTGCTCTTACCGTAATGACAAGGGGACTATTGCAGTTCGTAGTTATGCCTTTTGGTTTACACTCTGCTCCTGCTACTTTTCAACGATTATTAGATCGTATAATCAGACCTGACCCCGATCCGCATACTTTTGCATGCCTATACGATATAAAAGTTTTAGGGGAAACTTTCTCTGAACATTTAAATAGTATAAGGGAAGTTTTCCATCGATCGTGACTAGCAAATTAAAAAATTAACGCTGCAAAGTGCGAATACTGCTGCATGTCTCTAAAATATTTAGGACATGCAGTTAGCAACGGGGGAATACGAACCGACCCCCTCCAAATTGCTGTTATACAATAAATGGCAGGACCGCACAATACAAAAATACTACGACAGTCTTTACGTGTTCGTGGTTTCGACCTATGGTCGAAAATTTTTTTAGTAGCACCGTTAACTAAATTATTACACAAAAATGTAAGGTGGCACTGAAAAGATGAACAATAAACCGCTTTTAACCAATTAAAAATCGACCTCATAAATGTATGGGTCCTAAAATGTCCTGATTTTAATCATCCTTTTATTTTACAAACCGACTCATCTGAAATGGACCTTGGAGCCGCATTAATTCAAAAAATTGGTAATACCGGAAGAGTAATATGTTATGCTAGTAGAACGTTAAATCCAGCAAAAAAAATTATTCCGTTGCCGAAAAAGAGTGTCTTTGTATCGTATGGTCAATTGAAAAATTTAAATCTTATCTTGAGGGCTTCCGTTCTACAATATTAACCGACCATCAGTCACTTAAGTTAGAAAATGAGAACCGTTAATAGTAAGACAATTAGGTTTATTTTTGCCTGAAACAATTTTAGTTTCAATTGCTTTTAGGAATAAGACCGGAAGTGATACACTTTTCTCCACTAATGGAAGATCCAGTAATGAGCACCACTGTTTGAAAAATCTGTAAACGTTCCGCATTTTACAGTAAAACCAGGATATAGAAACAACACTATTTATTTAAAAATAGCCAATGCGAAACCAAGTCCTTAAAATAATTAACATATTAACCATCAGATATTGATAAAATGCGAGTATTCTATAGGTAATTAAACCGTAAATAGTAATGAATGAGAAAGGAAAATTATTATTAATTTTTAATTAAATTTAAAGGTCCAAAAATTACACCGTTTGGAGTAAAGACTGATTCTCCGGGTATTGTTTCTCGTTAAAATTTGACGAATAATAATTTTACTAGAATATACGTCTTGATTGGAAAACTACAATCAAAACTGTTTGTATTAATGCCAGTTAAAACAAGTACACCGTGGCATGCAAAAATATAATTTGAAATTCGATAAATATAATTGAGTCTCACTTAGCAAAACAACTAAAACTAACACCGTTCCTGTAAATTAATTGATTTATCTCATATTACGTTTTCAATAATAGGAGCTTGACCGTGAAATAATTACGCTTTAAAGAAAAATTAAAAGAAACACATGTCAAGTAATATACACACATAATTTTTCCTTCAGTGACTACCGTTTAGTAATAAATGTAGTGCTGTAATTACAGAGAAAATAAGTTTCATTAAATCACTTCCGATATTAATAATCAAATTTAAATATGCAATAATTTCAATAACGTTAAGCAAATAACTCTAACTCTACAATGTCATTTAATCTACTTTCTATTGTATTAAATAAACCCTACTTCAACAATACATTCCAACGCCAACACATGGAAAAAGAAGCAACCGACTTCTGTAATTTTTAATTGTGAATTGACAAGACGTGTCTGTAATTATTAATTAAACCATTACACAAAATAAGTATTTTTTTAGTTAGGAACTGGTACATTTTTATGTCAATCGCTTCGTTAATTAATAAACAGTGATTTTAGAATATCGAAATAAGCCTCAATTCAATAATTAATTTAACCTTAATTATAATAAATTCCGACGCTCCTGTCTGAGCATTGGGGGTCTTGGAATTTCCAGCAGACCCCACTACGATCGCCAGGACGGTATATAGGTAGGTCGCGCGGGATTTTCGAACCTTTATAGTTCTTCTTGCGTTATTGCACAGTCCGAATCTGAATTTTTTTGAAAGTATGAAGTAAGATAGTAGCTGTAAATTACATAATTAACATTAACTTAATAGATACTCGCTCAGTATTTCATTTTGTTTTAATACTTGTAAAAAATTTCTTTGCTTATGATAACCGCATGTTTAAAGTTTAACCGCTGAAACTTAATTAAATTGAGAGAGCTAGTTGTATTAACACTCACTGCACCGATAATTAGTCATTGGTGGAGGCTACTTGTTTATAAAGCAGGGACTTGTGACCTTTGTCTGCTACCGTATCCGCCGTCCGCCCGAACCAATTCTGTTTCAGGAACATACTCCAGTGGCCGAAAATACCCTGAATTTGCAAACACTGCAAGAACAGGATTGTCCCCAAAGACCGCCTGGACAGCACCTCATTTTTAGTGGCGCTCGAAACATTTTAACCTGTTTGCACCCCTGGAACAAGGAATCCGACATACGGAATCGGCACAGCAGTAGTACCGTAAATTAAGATAAATACCGTAATTTATAATTCAGTCTGAATACATTGTTTCCTTACAAACAACTATTGTTTTTTGTATTGGTGTATGTTGAGGGCAGGGTTCACTTTTCAATACCGTAACATCCCTGCAGTGTATGTGTCTGTGTATGTGTATGTGTATGTGTATGTGATGTGTATGTGTGTAGTGTATGTGTATGTGTATGTGTAGTGTGTATGTGTATGTTGTGTATGTGTGATGTGTTGTATGTGTAGTGTATGTGTATGTGTATGTGTGTGTGTGTGTATGTGTATGTGTATGTGATGTGTATGTATGTGTATGTGTATGTGTATGTTGTGTATGTGTATGTGTATTGTATGTGTGTGTATGTGTATGTGATGTGTATGTGTATGTGTATGTTGTGTGATGTGTTGTGTATGTGTATGTGTGTATGTTGTGTATGTGTATGTGTATGTATGTGTATGTGTGTATGTGTATGTGTATGTGTTGTGTATGTGTATGTGTATGTATGTGTAGTGTATGTGTGTGATGTGATGTGTATGTGTATGTGTATGTGTATGTGTATGTGATGTGATGTGTATGTGTAGTGTATGATGTGTAGTGTGTAGTGATGTGTAGTGTGTGTATGTGTGTGTGTTGTGTATGTGTATGTATGTGTATGTGTGTGTGTTGTGTAGTGTGTGTGTATGTGTATTTGTATGTGTTATGTGTATGTGTATGTGTGTGTATGTGATGTGTATGTGTATGTATGTGTATGTGATGTGTATGTGTATGTGATGTGTATGTGTATGTGTATGTATGTATGTGTATGTGTTGTATGTGTATGTGTATGTGTATGTGTATGTGTATGTGTATGTGTATGTGTATGTATTGTAGTGTATGTGTGTATGTGTATGTGTATGTGTATGTTGTGTATGTGTGATGTGTGTGTGTGTATGTGTATGTGTATGTGTATGTGTGTATGTGTATGTGTATGTGTATGTGTATGTGTGTGTATGTGTGTGTATGTGTATGTGTATGTGTGTGTATGTGTATGTGTGTATGTGTATGTATGTGTATGTGTATGTGTTATGTGTATGTGTATGTGTATGTGTATGTATGTGTATGTGTATGTGTATGTGTATGTGTATAGTGTATGTGTATGTTGTATGTGTATGTGTATGTGTATGTGTATGTATGTGTATGTGTATGTGTATGTGTATGTGTATGTGTATGTGTATGTGTATGTGTATGTGTGATGTG
>JARFJB010001206.1:102500-165000 GCA_036346205.1 Vesta saturnalis | reverse complement strand
TATGTATGTGTATGTTATGTATGTGTATGGTGTATGTGTTGTGTGTTGTGTGTGTGTGTGTGTGTGTGTGTGTGTGTGTGTGTGTGGTGTGCGTGTGCTGTGCGTGTGCGTGTGTGTGCTGTGTGCGTGTGGTGGTGTGCGTGTGCGTGTGCGTGTGCGTGTGCGTGTGCGTGTGTGTGGTGTCGTGTGCGTGTGTGCGTGTGTGCGTGTGCGTGTGGGCATGTGTGTGCGTGTGCGTGTCCGTGCTTGCGTGCTTGCTGGCGTGCGTGAGTGTGTGCGTGCGTGTATGTGTGTGTGTGTGTGTGTGTGTGTGTGTGTGTGTTTGTGTGTGTTAGTGGTGGTATTAGTGTTAGTGTTAATGAACGTGTATTAATAGCCGCGGTAACTCCAGAACAATAAAGCTTTCGTATTAGTAATTTCATAATTAAGCATCATTCCTTTTCTCCTGGAGTAGGGCCGAGGAGGAATTTAATAGGATTAGTTTTTGATTATTATACGGTGTTTCTGTAACAGCGACGTATTTCAAATATATAAAGGTTGCTGCACATGAAATTGTGTCCCATAAAGTTGATATGCTTACAGCAATTGGTAAAATGTTATTTGCTATGTATGATTACCCGTATATATTTATAATTAATTACTATTTAATATCATTCGGACTTTCTTCTGTTCAGGATATAGTTGCTGTACAGCAACTTGCGGCACAGTTGACGATGTAATTTCTGGAGTAGGTAAATGCAGCATAACAGTTGTGGTCATGGTCGATAACTTGAAGGCGTTTGACATGACAAGTCATAATGTGCTGTTGTCATTACTAGAACCTACTGGATTAAACCACAACGTTGTATTACTGATTCGGGACTATCTAAGTAACCTAAAACAAAAGTGGTGCTCAATAGAGAGGAATTGGGTACTTTAAAGTAATGTAAATGTGAGGATCTGTTCTTGGTACATTATTGTGCACCGCTTATAATTTCCATTTGTTTTCTTATTTAACACACTAAGAGTCTTTATGCTAATGATACCCCAATGTAATATTCATTCCAATAAAGATGTATATTTTGCTATTGAAAAAAATAACCAGGACCTTGCTCATATACTACAAAATGCTTACAACCATTCTCTTAAAATAAATGCAAATAAGACGGCCGCTATGTATTTGGAAACAAAAAAGCTATGCAGAATGTACAAACTAAAATTATTCTACACATATGCGATCAAATGTTCCAATATCTGAGTGTGTAAAAAGAGTCATGGTGTATATGTGGATAATGAGTTAACGGTTTAAGAGGCGTATCGGTGTTCTTATATAGAGTGTATGCACGTCATACGGTTTTTATATTCTAATCCCCTTATCCTGGATACCAGAAATAAAGCTGTACTCTTTGCCTCTGTAATTTAATCACATTTTAATTTGTATGGTATTGTATATGATTCGTGTTTTTGCCAAGGATTGTGTTAGAATTCAAAGGTTCTAAACCTCATGTCTCCGCTTTATCTTTGGTATTAGAAAGCGTGATAAAATTTCATATCCAGTTATGTTGGCTTAACATGAGACAAAGGAGATGTCTATTCTCTTCTTGTTTTTACCATAAGAACGTCTCAAATAAGTCATCTGCAAGCTTATATAATAAGATCAGTATTTGTACTGACGTCCACCACTTAATTGAGATATAAGGGCTTACTTACAGTTCCTTCTTTCAATTTATTATTATCCAGAAAGTCGTTTTCTTATAACATTTGCAAGTATCCAATTAATGCCTCTTAATCCTTTATACACGTTATATCAAGACAGATAGATATTGTGTAAGTAGTTACAGTAAACGGTACTATACCACATTATACCACTTATTGTTTTTCTTTGTATTAAGTGTATTTTTATTTTAAAGTCATCATGCAGATGTAATACATTTTTTTCCTTTTGTTAAAGAGGTTTCAGGAGGAAGAGTAGATAACCGATTGGTTTATCTAAAATTATTAATTTTAATATCATAATCCGTTTATTGAACTTAAGCGTTATTTTGTTGAAGTGAATTATACGATTGTTAGTAGCATACTGCAAATAAAATCATCACTAGATACATGTATATTGTAAAATATTGTTAATATATTTTTATATCACACGCAAAATTTATTACAAATCGTATAACTAAACCAGCATGCAATCTCGTAATAAGTAAACCGTGAAGATCTATTGTCTGAAAATACCCCGAACTCCGAGTTTTATTATATTTTTAAGAAGATAATAAATTTTCTGAGTTAAATCAATAATATATAGTCAGTAAGGAATATCCCGGTATTAATGACAATTTTGGAAAGAAAAATGAATTACCCAGTAGTATAAAATCAGGTGTTCTTGACATGCTTCTATGCTTTGAAAAACTGATATTTCCCTTCTTTTATTTTTAAATTGTATTTTGTTTACTATACTAATAAATTTTAGGGCACAACATCATAAAATAATTTTTCTTCACTGAATCAATAGAAACCTCTAAAATAACAAATGTTAACTTACTCTTGCTTTATGGAGGCTATGGCTCCCGTAGGACAATATCCGGATTTCACACTATTGCACTATTTTATTACTGTTTGTTTTATTCATCAAGTTCTTTTTGTTGTTCCTTTTATAAAACGAGCCTTGACCAAATTTTATAGAACTGTTTATCTTCAGCATCATTTTGTTATTATTGAAGGCGCTATTTACTTTGCTTGTTGTAATTTCTGTCGTAACATAACTTTATTACTATGCACAAATTAATATGTTATTAATTTTGTCAACACGGCACGATGCGCCTAATCGAAGTGTCAATAGCTCTTTGTCATATTGACATTTAAATATAACTCAATGAAATCAGTACAAAGCATACACTAATCAAAATCAAAAACAGGTTGGATTATATTATAATGCTAAATTATTATGTTTTGTTATGAACGAATAAATAAATTATTATTAATTTTATTAAACACATAAATAAAAATTTTATCTCGGTAAACTTTTTGTTTATGTATTTAATAAAATTGATAACAATTTATAATATTATGCTGTTTCTCCCAACATTTTGTAGTACTCTCTGTTCATGTCAATGCGGATAACTGCATCATTTATGTATTCGAACTCTTTTTCTTGTCTGTCTTATCTCTATGTATAGTACAGTGCAGTTTGATATTATTCTACAATATAGTTTTAGAAAATTAGTTACAGTAATCTGTAATATTCTAATCTATGTAGCTTCAGTGGAGATTAGAGTATTTATTTATACATAGAACTGATACGATATAAATTACGTTCAGGTTTTAAATATTACGCAAATATTCCTTCTGTTTTTATCTAGAGGATCTGGACGAATCGGATGGAAAACCCGATGTAACCTACTTGTAACGTTTGTAATAGCTTATATATGTACAATACAGGGGTGGACAGATTATGAAACGTTATAGTTATATCTTTAACACTACTAAAATGATTTAAACTAATTTTAATATAGAACAAATCCACCGGTACTAATGTTCATTTCATTCCACTTCCGATTTAAGCGGAAATTGTAGTAGCTCTATTATCCATATTTTTTGTTTATATATTTAGGTAATACCTTTTTTAACGAGTCTCATGATATACAATTTGCCCCGATTATTACTATTATTATCAATAGTGATTCTCTCTTCATGTGGAACAGTATTGGTATCAGTACAGAAAAACGCATGATAATCTAAAATTATCGTAAAATCACCCATTTATTTTTTGACAATAAACAACTCGAGACTATATTATCTTCTTTTCGTTTAACTGAAGTTTTTTAAAGTACGTACATTAAAAACTTAACTATTTTTCAACTGTTTAGCATATCATCTTATGATTCTTACTACCCTTACGCAATTTCATCATTTCTAAAACTCCATATAAATTATGTAACAAAATTTCGTATAAATTTTAAACCCATTAGTGCAATGTGAACAGTAAAACCGGGGCACTAGACGCCATCTTGGATTTTCTGGGGAAAACCCACCTTTCACTTCCGGTCAGGCCCACGTGGGAGACCATATTTTGTACCCCTAATTATTTTTACTCGCTTACGTGTAGGGCGTATTTTTTCACCCTTATTTTTTATGGTGTCGTTTCGGAGGCCTTTTTCAACCCTAATTTTCACACATCCACGTGTGAGACCGTATTTTCAACCCTTTTTATCCCTAATTATTTTTACTCGCTTACGTATAGGACATGTATTTTCATCCCTATTTTCTACACACCCACGTGTAGGACTTGTTTTTTCACCCTATTTTATGACAGCTCACGTATAAGACAAGTATTTTCTACCCTGTGGGTCAACCCTAATTAGAGCCTTTTTTGCATACACGGGCGCGCGCACGTACACACACACGCGGGCGCGCACGTGCACACACACATGCACACGCACACGCACAGGCACACACACGCACACGTACACGCATACACACACATACACACACATACACACACACATACACACATACACACATATACACACACATGCACACACTCACACACATACACACAAACACACATACACACACATACATACACACACATACACACACATACACACACATACACACATACATACACACACAAACACACACACACACACACACACAAACACACACACACACACACATACGCACGCACGCACCCACACACGCACCCACGCACCCACACACACCCACACGCATACACGCACTCACGCACACACGCACACACGCACACACGCACACAAGCACACACGCACACACGCACACACCCACACGCACACACGCACACACGCACACGCGTACACACGCACACACGCACACACGCACACACGCACACACGCACACACGCACACACGCACACACGCACACGCACACATGCACACACGCACACACACAGCACACACGCACACACACACACCACACACACACGCACACAGCACGCACTCACGCACACACACACAACACACACACAAACATACACACGCACACACATACACACACACATAACACACACACACACACACACACAACACACACACACACACACACACACACACACACACACACACACACACACACACACACAGTTAAGTTAATACTAGTCTAGATGGTTTCAACAACGCTGAAAACCTGAAAATCCTTTAAAAACTATCCGCGAATGAAAAAGTAATAGTACGATACCCGACACGAAAGACTTGCGCACCTTAGATAATGAAACAGTTGTAAATTATTTAGAAACTGAAGAACTATAAATGAAACCACTTATATATTTACGAAATTTAATTTATAGTATATGAACAGTGTATTAATGTAGGTAATCTCTAATTTTGTTTTATTGTTCAGCTTAAGCTGATCATAGAGGAAATTATAGCGATTTATTAGTATTAGTATTTATTTATGAATACTTTATAAGTAGTAGTTCTAAAACACTTCATATAATGTGGTGACGTTCGCTCACACAACATTAATTATAGTGCTGCGACTTTCGGTTGCGGAAAGTTTTTTGTTCCAGTACACATTTATGCCTTAAACACTTACGTCAAAGTTTTATGAAATCGCTACTCAAGCATTTGAGTTATTGCGCCGCAAAAATAAATCAAATCCACCCCTCTTGCTTATAACCCCTATACTCTGCCATTACTAATAATCACTGGAGCCTAGGCACTTAGATCATGAAAATGTATTTTAAATTTCTATACAACTGCTTTTTAATTTTTTGAGTTATTGCAAAAGAAAGAAAATCAAACTTTCCCCGATTGAGGGCGCAACCCCACCATCACCAAAAATGACTGTTCTTTAGATCCTTAGGTTTTTAACATTTACTTCAAATTTCAATCAAATTGCTTTTTAAATTTTTGAGTTATTTCACCGAAAGAAAATCACATTTAGCTCTACTACTTCTTAAAATCTGCATGTAGGTCGCAAAGCATTACGTAAACTTTCAGTGCAATGACACTGGAAGTCTCATGTGCGCTGATACAAACACACACACACACACGCTCACACACGCACACACACATACACACACACACGCACACACACACGCACACGCACACGGACACGCACACGCACACGCACACGCACACGCACACGCACACGTATACGCACACGCATACGCACACGCACACGCGCACGCACACGCAGACGCACACGCACACGCACACGCACACGCACACGCACACGCACACGCACACGCACACGCACACGCACACGCACACAGTCTCGCAAACACACAGTCGCTCGTACACACGCATCACGAACGCATGCACTTACGCACGCGTACATACACACCTTGGCATTTTCAGGGGATCTCAAAATGGATATTTCTGGTTTCAGTTTAATTTCTTATTTTTTTACCGAGTACAACTCACTTTTGTTGGGATAGTTAAAAATTTTAAATCGCTCTATTTAATATAACAGGGTTGCTACCACACCCTGTTCAAGTATGTTTGAAAATCAATGTTGACATCAATAGGTTCGTCGTATATTGGAGCTCTGCAACATTTAAATAACATTATTTTAGTTGTTTTAAAACTCATATGTCCCATACTTTTGACCCCTCCGTATATAAGTCTGTCGTTATACTTTAATAAAAAGTAATCTTACTTTGTATTATCTTTATCAAAGTTCAATAAATGGAATCAACACAAATGTGTTGTTTAGAATTCATATATATATATATATATATATATATATATATATATATATATATATATATATATATATATATATATATATATATATATATATATATATATATATATAATTATAATATGACAATAACACTGTATGGAAAACTCTACACCTTATAAAGATTGCCCGTTTTAATAAACTCCGTTAACTTGTGGGAAATTATAATTTTCTTCTAGTATCATAAAAATGATTAAATTCTGCTTTTCGTCTCTCAAGGGTGCGTTACATTTCAAAAATTAAGCTACTAAAGTTTTCTTCACTAAAACGGTCATAAATTAAGGAAGTTTGAACTTTCTAGAATACTAAAATGTTGTCTGCGCTAAAGTAGTAATAATATTTATTTTAACGTAACACTTGTAAATTATTTCACAAATAATCAAAAGCAATTATTCATCTTCAGTATTTATTTTAAAGCTTAAATTTATTGCTATTTATAATGCATTAAAAAAAATAGTTTATCTTCAAGAGACTAATAAACTTGTCATTATTACTGTCTATTTCGATAGTTTAAGTTGTGTTTTATTTGTGTATTTCAAATCATATAGGTACGCCTTGCCCTTGTATTTATTTCAACCTAATAATGATACTGAAGTTGAAAATAATAATGGGGCTAGGACAATGTGATTTTGATAGAAAATTTTAGATAGAAGCAATCTGTCAGGATAACGCATACTTTTCATCAATCATCACTCCGAAGGATACTTATTGGCTATGATTTACACGGTCAGCTAATTAAAAGGTCTTTGTCAGCTTCAAAATTGGTCAGCAAACAAATTTCGCTACTTCTAGTGGTTGGTAAAATAACAAAGTAATGTGATATTGGGCAGCCTGAAAATTGATGTCATGGTAAATTAAATATATCTATATATGTTAGTAATAGAGCAGCAAATTGTGATTCGGATTTTATCAAACTTTGGCAAGCTGTAAAATTAATCTTGAGTTGCTAATTAATTTTATTTCTACAGCAACAAAAGTGCGCAATTTTTCTGCTGCATCGAGTTAGTTTAAAATTATTTACTAGATTCCTTAATGGACTGACTACTTACTCTACCTCCTATTTGAAAATAATTAAAATAAAACTAGGAAAAATATATTAAAATGCTTTACTAGCTAATTTAAAGATATCAGTCAAAGAGATGACATAATTATTTCTCTGGGTGGTACCTAAGCACTTAAATCGCAAAAACTTATTAAGTAGGTAGTACTTATAGGCTAGGCAGCTAACCTAACTATTATTGAACATAATGAAATAAATTTATATTATTGAATAATCAATGCTTTTTGGATTTGGGTTAACTACCTCGTTTCCCTTTTTCTCCTATGGAAATGTTTTTCGCCTCTGGTGGAGAAGCGACATACTTTAAAAACGAATAGCTAAGGCAATCACATGTTCGCAAACATTTTGAAAAAAATTAGGCAGTTACACTTTCCCTGCCGCCAGTCATCTTTCTCAATTGGTAGTGAAACCAGCCATTTGCTGAAATTCTGATTTGATCAAAGCTTTCCCGCCGCTTTTTAAAAACTTTACAACTTTGTGCTTGACCAGACGGAATTTGGTAGTGTGTATCGTTGTCATCACTGTGTAGTACATACACCTCTTTTGTTTTTTTTGCCCGTTGATAAGACTGTGTCCAGTTCCTGACACTTATGGCAGGAATTTTGGCAACACCGCTTTCTTCTGGGTTGGTAGTAAATGTCGTAGACCATTGGTTCGCCATTTCTTTAGCCACTACCAAGAAACGTGAAAGTTGGAAGCGCTCTCGTAGGTATCGCTGCCCTTTATCACTTTATTGGACGACTTCAAAGCGTTGATTGATGGTGAATTAGGAGCTGCTCCCAAACACCAGTTGCGATTTTGTATCAACGACTACTCTCTAAAATATTGAATGAACTTAGCCTGTATTTCTACAAAAAAAGCTTCGGAATCTGTATCAAATATATTTGGACTTATCGCGTGTAATGTGTCAACATCACCCAGGATTTCAATGTGCAGTTCTTTGTTTTTTACTTTTTCACCCTCTCTTGAATTTTATTCTTTACATGTGCCGAACACATTATCTCCAAAAACCTCGGTGAACTCGTTTTGGATACTTTTTGCAGCACCACAGACTAGAACCTTTGGAAACTAAATACCTTCGTAGCATTCTTGAATTCTTAATTGAAGTCCTTCGAAAATCACTTTAAAATCTTCTTTTTGTGCGTTGCTCGTAACTGTTAAACACACCGAATGGAACTTTCGGTTTCGGTCGGTAGTGCCGCGTAGCAAAATAGAAAAACCTTGCCAGATAAGAACGTGTACGTGACATTTGCATGTACTGTATTGACGTCTCTTGCAATTTCTATCAAATGGCAAAGCAGAAAGTCAGCTTCGTTTCGTCACTGACGAAGATTTTGTATTATTGTCTTTGGTTTCATTTTCAATTCGAACAGTTTATTTATTTCACCTGTTACAGAGTCACTCACACCATGTGACGATGAATACTCAGTTTTTTCGTCATGATCGTGATCAGCGTCAGCCCTGAACATAAGCACTGAATCTGAAGTACTTTCGATTAATAAGTAGGTACATTTCTGCAGAGCATTTCGGACTAGATCTTCTTAACTTATTGCACCTGTAGTATTTCTTATTGCCTTCTTCTGTTGTATGGCAATAGTGCAAGGACCAATAATAACCATCTTACACGTCTTACATAATAGTCAACTATATTTTACTTGAGAACTTGTTAATTCCATATATCTAAAGCGCTACCTTAATAACACAAGCATAACTGGCATGTGGCAAAGTCCTGAATTTATACAAAAAAACACGGAATTAGTAGATATATTTGGTTTGTAATTACACTGTTCATTATTTCCACTATGTACATACTGATTTTTACATTATTTATCTATTATAATGCAACTTTAAATTGCATTACAAAAGGTAATAAAACGTTTTTAGCTTTTATCATAGTATTACAGATTAGTTAATGTACGTGGAAGAGTAAGCATCGTATTACATCGGCACGCACGTAAATTTCTCGTTTAAGGGTTGAAATAATATTAAAAAAAACATGAAATCAAAACGCTAATAGGTACTTAATGTACGAATAAATCTACATCAATAAATGGTTTCCTCCAAAGTTAATATGAAATAATTAGAATAATCTAACTGTGATTCGGTATGGGCTAGTGGTAGGATGGGGAGAACATGGACTACATTTCCTCATAAGTGAGTAGGAGGAAGATGAAAAATTCTCTCTCTCTCTCTCTTTCGTTGTGTCGCTCTCTCGCTAAGTCGCTCTCTCGCCTCTTTCTCTCTCGCTCTCGCTCTCTCGCTCTCTCGCTCTCTCGCTCTCTCGCTCTCTCGCTCTCTCGCTCTCTCGCTCTCTCGCTCTCTCGCTCTCTCGCTCTCTCGCACTCTCGCTCTCTCGCTCTCTCGCTCTCTCGCTCTCTCGCTCGCACACAGACACACAGAGACACAGACACACAGACACACAGATACACAGACACACAAACACACAGACACACAGACACACAGACACACGGACACACAGACACACAGACACACAGACACACAGACACACAGACACACGGACACACGGACACACAGGCTCACAGACACACAGACACACAGACACACAGACACACAGACGCACAGACGCACAGACGCACACACGCACAGACGCACAGACGCACAGCCGCACAGGAGTACAGACGCACAGACGAACAGACGCACATGGGCACAGGGGCACAGGGGCACAGGGGCACAGGCGCACAGGCGCACAGACGCACAGACTCACAATCGCACAGACGCACTGACACGTACAGACATGCGCAGATACGTACAGACATGCACAGACACACACAGACACGCACAGATACGAAAAGACACGCACAGACACGCACAGACACGCACATGCACGGACACGCACAGGCACGCACTGGCACGCACAAGCACTCGCAGACTCACAGACACACAGACACAGACACACGGACACACAGACACACAGACACACAGACACACAGACACACAGACACACAGACACACAGACACACAGACACACAGACACACAGACACACAGACACACAGACACACAACACACAGACACACAGACACACAGACACACAGACACTCAGACACACAGACACACAGACACACAGACACACAGACACACAGACACACAGACACACAGACACACAGACACACAGACACACAGACACACAGACGCACAGACACACAGACACACAGACAGATGGACACACTCACACACACACACACACAAATAGCGGTTCGGTTTAACATACTGCTTGCAGAAACCCACATATCGTTTCAAAAATATCGATTTGGATTAACTTACAACACACGCACACCCACACGCACACGCACACGCACACGCACACACACACTTAGCGGAAATACCTCTATCAAAGCGGTCCTAGATATATAAATGAGCATGAACGCACCAAGTCGTTATTGAAAATAGCCAAATGTCTGGAGCAAATAACCATTATTACACAACCATAATAATGATTACATAACACTTTAGATGTATGCATTAAGGTATAAAAAATCTGTATTGTTGACGTGAAGGTTTACAGCAGGTTTAGAACCGGATGCGTTGGTTGTGGTGATGAATCATAACATTAAGAATTTGAAATATTGAGTTGGTCTTGCAAGCTGTAAGTTAAGGTAATTTGGTATTTTTGAATTGAGGGTCAGTTTTTGCAAGCTGTAATTTAAATCAATTTGGTGTGAAGTTTATTACCATTTCATTTAAATGAAAGTCGACTTTCCTGTCTGTCTTTTATGTAATTAGCTGGTTTCTTCAAACACGTTAGAGTTATTTGAATAGTGAAAGGATGTTATTGCTGGTTACATAACTCAGAAATCCCCACGCCATGCACACAAAAGAACGTGATCATCATAATTGTATTTTCAAGGTCTGGTTGCCTTTCAAGGAATTAGGTAATTAGTGGGATTTTAAAGAAGAACGTAGAGGTGTTTGAATAGTGCAAGGTTGTTGTTGCGGTTACATAACTGGGATATCCAGAAAATAATAACTTTTTATTAATGATAGTTGGTAACCGTTAAGTACTTTGTATTGTTCATTTATAAATAAAACGCAGAAAGTGAATATGCCATGAATGTAAGCAACAAAAGCTAGCTGTTACACACGCGAGTGTTCATCTGTGATCGTTTATTTATTTTAGCCCTTACCCCTTTTTTATTTACTTTACTAAATTACTAGTAGAGATTTTTAATGTTATGATTCAACACCACATCTCATCTCGGTCTAAGCCTGTTGTAAACTTTCACGCGATGAACACGCACTTGTTTAAACCTTAATCCGTACATCTATAGTGTTATATAATTATTATGGTTGTATAATGATGATGATGAACATTCGGTAAAATAAAACACGGAGTAAAATAATACAAAAGCCTGATTTCAAGTTTGGTTATAAATATACACGGTTTTTCAAAAATGTCTAACAAAATTTCTAGGTCGTAGTTAAACCAAACCGGTGTGTTTGAATTGAGAGTTGAACATAAGAAGCATTGAAAAAAAGTTTTTTTTTATTTTGGAGGCGTCTTTTTATACTTCACTAAATTTTGTCCCCAAACACTCTCATTGACTGGCTCACCCATAAATCAACGGCCAGGTCAGACCTTTAGGCCTAGGAACTTCAACTTTAGGTAACCTGCACCTATTACCACGCACGCGCTCGCTAAGCGAGCCCCTAGGGGTAGAAACTAGGGGTTGAAGAAATACGCCTTTTCGTGAACCCAAACACTTAAAGATTTGAAAATCGGTAACCAATTCCCGAACGAAATCGGGTTCTAAAGGGGGACGCATTGTTTAAATAAAGTAAACGTATCTTAAAAAATGTTAAATCCAGAAACATGAAAATTAATATTTAGATGTTCCTTAAGAAATAATGAAACACGTATTTTGACTTTTCCCAGAAATCATCCCCTAACGGGCAGAAACGGGAGGGATGGACAAGCAAGCAAGTTAAGATTTATGAACCAAGTGTACGTGTGGAGTAGCCCGAGAATAGAAAGTAATTGATAAAAACAAGGGAAAGGCAATTATGAAATAAAGCATTCCTTAAGGGTGGTTTTAGGGGTTAAAAGTTCAAAATATTGGAGAATACCATGTTGGATATCAAACTCGGCAGCGTTTTACAACCAAAACGAATATCATTATGGAAGTTACGAATTCATTTCAAAAAAGTGGTAAGGAGTAGGAAATGGCGTGAAACGAGGAGTGTTGGGTTCTTTGAGACTTATAGCAAAAATGTAGCCGCCATCTTTGATTTTCTGGGGAAAACCCACCTTTCACTTTTTTGTACGCCCACGTAGGGGACCGTGTTTTTACCCCTTTGCTAGGGTCAACCCTAATTTTTTACACACCCACGTGTGCGATCGTATTTTCAACCCCTGCTGGAATTTTCATCCCTAATTATTTTTTACACACCTACGTGTAGGACGTGTTTTTGACAGCTCATGTGAAGGATGTATTTAGGGTTTGGTCTTGGGCTAGGGCTAGGTCTTGGACTTGGGGGTTGATCCAGGCGTTGGTCTTTGGGGACTGGGCTGGGTGACGACTTCTTTTCGGTGGTCTTTTTCAACCCTGATTAAGGCCTTTTTGATTTTTCGTGCCTACGTGTAGGAGTCGTTTTTTGTTGATCATTTTTTATTAATTATTTTTCGTTAATCAATTATTTTTTAACCCGGGGAAATTATAAGATTATCTGTATTCTAATACGGGTGCGCATATAATCATTAGATGTAAAAGATAGTAATCTGTGTCTACTATTAACATTTATTAGAGCTTGTTTATAAGGTATTTGAATAATATTAAACTCATTTAAAGGGATTGATTATGTAATAATTACGGGAATTGCGGGAAAAAAGTGACTGTATTTCCCCATATTACTTTATTAGCGTATTTTTATCAAATAAGATTGTTATTACTTTTATTTTAATGCATATCTACAGATTGTTTAACATACGAAATTTATTTATACATTGATTACGTGTTAACACGTTTCGCAGAAGGGTACAATTGTATGCGCGTCCTAACATAATCTGATAACTTATAAGATCTTAAATCTGTATTCAAATATAAAAGTTTTCATAATAAAATATTATTAGAGTCGATATGCCGTTGATTTCAAGCAATTGCTTCAAAAAATATATATATATATATATATATATATATATATATATATATATATATATATATATATATATATATAATGTGACAGAGTGGACCTGTATTATTTGTTGTAATATGTGTTATAACACTTTCTTTTTAATTACCGGTTGTAACCTACTACTTACACAACCTTCAACTTATACACGTATTAATAACGATCTCCATTAGTTTATAACACTATTGCTTGGTACCGCATTTTATTTACGTCGAACTCATATAAAGTTATTAACGCTTCATTTTAATGGAGCTATCAACTATTGAAAGGTCAATCGTTAAATTACATTTTGCAAGGTTGTTAAAACACGTCAGGTGGTATTACGAAATGCTTATCTAGTGGACTCCTGTAAATGCATCATGCAATTAAAATAAGATAACGCCCTTGATATTAAAAAGATGATTAATACCCTTGTATTTCAATTTTAAAAACTTAATTATGAGGATCGGTCTAGACAAAATAAACTTTTTTAATTATGTCCATTTAAAACCTGAAATATAAGAATAAAAGTGTATTTAAAGATTACTATCAAAGACTATTCTGTAATAAAATGGTAATGAGGTTCTTTTAAACAAAGGTCTTAGATTTTAAGCGTATTTTTACAGTTTAGTTAATTAAAATTATTTTTCCAATGAAGTTAAAGACTGATTTAGTTTATCAATTAGTGTTTTATAGTGTAATGAGTATGCTATAAAAACGCTTAGCTAAAATAAAAAATTAAAATTATTACATTTCTTTTAACGCCAATTTTATCTTCGTATGTACAAATTATGTTATTACCTAACTTCACCTTCAGCAATAAGGTCATTCGGTATTAAAAGATAAACATCATGCTTATTTACCTTGAGAAAGTCATCGGCCTTGAAGTTAGCGATAAGCATGGCCTTGAAGTTGGCTATGAAGTTAGCCTTGTGAATTTAAAAACAACTTAATTTGACCTTTGACCCTGTAAAATACTATAAAAGCGTACGCCTGAGTTTAGTTACTTTAGTTCTGTTCCGAAGAGCATCATATCGCTATGGAATCTTTAAACGTTAACCAAATTTAGAGATTATTCAGTGCTGGTGCGTTAACCGACGAGGGGCAAAAAAACGCATACAATATTGTTACTTATAAGATGTGTGAAAATGACACTATCGATTTGATAGAAATTTATAATGATTTTGTGGAGGCTGCTCAACGGGTTGGTGGAATGTAAGTATATGCCTGTTTTTTTATTTTTAAGTTTTAATTATTATTTTTATAGCCCTGCTCTGGTAAACATGGAGGACGTATTTGACGATGATGAGATGATGGAAACTACAGATGCGGCGGATTTGATGGCGGTATGTATTTTCTAATTTTTATTGTTTCGTTTACTGAATGAGTACATTACAGCAAAGCCAAACGGGCTCAGGTTCCCAGCAACAGGCCGGGCCATCCTCAGGGTTCAATCATATTAATACAATATGAGAGTCAGACAGTAAATTTATTAAAAAATTCAATACCACATGTAAAACATTAAGATTTAGTTTTAATGACGATACGTGCAAGGATAATCCCTTAAAATGGCTACGGGTAAAATATACCATTTACTAAAAAATTTATCTAATACATATATTTTTGTAGAGTGCATTCCAAGAACTGTATACATATATTGTAAAGGATGCGGATCCATCAGATCGTGTAGGGATCACGTTAAGAAATCCAAATTTCTCGGACAAGCCAATTGGAATTTCATTTAGAAGAGTGGATCAGTTGTCGGTGAAAGTGATAATGTCGCTACTTGAAAAGGTAATGCAGAGTAACGCTAGTTTTTTCTCCAGTGACTTGTTAGTTTTAAATGTGGATAGTGTCGGTACCTGTAGGCTATTGACGCAAAAACTTGACAGGGTTAAAATTTGAAGACTTTTGCAAAGCAAAAACAAAGGGTATTATTGTTGTACCATCAACAATGAACGATAATAATTGTTTAGCTCGCGCTCTAGTTGTATCTATTGCATTTAGAAGTAACGATACAATGCGTTATGGTATGGTGATGGGTTATCCCTTACTTCAACAACGAGCTGTACAACTCTACCAAGACAGCGGGGTAGATCTTAGCCAGGGCGGTAGTTACGAGCATATTCAGGTATTTCAAAATCATTTAGCTTCATATACCATTGTAGTTTATAATTCACGTGTAGGTGATTCGGTTTATTTTGAGTGTCCTAGAGAACCTGGAAGGGCAGCTTTAAATTTAATATTAGAAGACGAACATTATAACGTCATCACCAGTCTCACTTCAGCATTTACATGCAGTTATTACTGCGAACAATGTAATAAACGTTGTAACGACAAAAAACGGCATATAAAATGTATGTACCAGTGCCCCGCGTGTCATCAGAAACCACCTTGTTCTATTGAAAACCCTAAAATTGTCTGCAATGACTGGAGGAGGGATGTTTATGGGCAGGAATGCCTTAGAAACCACAAGGACAGTGGACTATGCGAAAAATTGCGTAGATGTTTAAAATGTCTTAAAACAACTTAAGTAAGGGTAAACAGATGCGGATACAGCTACTGCTCCACGTGCTTGGATCAGAAACCTATCGGTCATCTCTGCTACATGGCCGTTAACAAGGCTCGACGTGACAGCGGTAATGGTAAACCATCTATGTTTATCTTTTTTTTATGATTTCGAGTGTATGCAAGACATTTCCGAAAACTTTCAATTTCCCCGAGTCCAAAGGTTATTTCCCGTATCGCTTCAACTCATCCGAGAATCAGAATTACGAGGGTCCATTGCCACCACTTGAATACTATTGTGCAGATCAGATGTCGGCGGGTGATCGGGAAAAACTTTTAGATTGGTACGCGGCCCAGAGTAATTCTGTTTTCAAGATGCGTGAAGAGATTGGGAAATATTGCCTGATGTTAAGATCCTTGTTAAGGGTTGTATTAGTTTCTGGTCCACCTTCGCTACCCTAACTAAAGTCGACCCGTTTGAGGAGGCCACCACTATTGCTAGTGCCTGCAATAAAGTGTTTCGTAGGCGCTTCCTCAAAGAAAACACAATAGGCCTCATTCCAAAAGGTGGTTATAGACGTGCCAACAACCAATCAAAAGTCGCAATACAATGGTTACGCTGGATTGAACATTCACAGCAGATTGGTATACAGCACGCAGGGAAAGCTCGCGAGGTTAACATCTGAAGGTGTTAAGGTCGACGGGTATTGTGCAGAGTCAAATACCGTTTTTGAGTTTCAGGGGTGTTATTGGCACGGTTGCGAGGAATGTTTCCCCAATCAGGCTAACATGGATCTTAAGCTCGGTGTAAGTACTTCCATGCTTGCCCGGCACGAAAACACAGTGGCGCGCTCCCAGTTTCTACGCGAGCGCGGGTATAATCTAGTTGAGATGCGTGAATGCCCTACCCTACGGCCAGTCCCTACAGGTACACACTGCGACGTCGAGGGTTGTGATGCTTGGCGTTGACTTGCTGTCTCTTTCTCGTCGACGTCACGGTCTACAGCAATCACTGTCGTCTGCACCTTTTTCTTCATCCTCTTCGGAAGTGTACCAGAACCACCGACTACTACTGCCGTTCTGTACTCATTCGGCACTCTTCTTTTTTCTTTGGGCCCTAACTGACGGCGTACCCCAATCTCGTGCTGCTCCTGTGCTACGTCGCCTTCCACGAAACGCCGCTGTGGAGCTCGAGTTGAGCCTTTATTATGCCCCGGAGCTGTTTCATTTTTTCTAGAGCGTCGAGTTAGTACTCGCCAACGACCTATAAAATCATGCTGAAGTTTTCCATCTTTGATAAAACTGTGTATCGGTTGTAGCAACTTTAACACTAAGATATAATTGCCGGGTACGTATATATATATATATATATATATATATATATATATATATTTGAAAAGTAATTATCATTATAAGCGTCATAGAAAGAAAGCATGATAACGATTAGAAACGCATACTGTTTTTCCCAAAAGGCCCTCTTCAGCTAATTAAATAGCCTTTTTACGCAATCATCTGCAATTTAGAAATTTACCAATACATAAATAATAGTTAGAAACTGCATTCCAAGTGTCGAAAATCATTCTAAACTATCGATTAGTAAAAAGGTTGTTTGCTCGGAGTTTGCTCAATGTGAAAATAATGACTAGAAAACGCATTCCATTCGTAAGAATTTACCTTATCATTATCACTGTAAAGTATCGTCACATTCTTGTCCCTAATGTTTTTATCCTTCAGCTATAGATATTTTTTATACCAGATTATTTGTCATATTTGTATTGCTTCTTGAAGAAAGAGGCTTATCGTTTTCCTCTTAAAAAATATTCATGAACGCTTCCTATCCTCGTTTCAAGAAGCTCAAACCCTGGCACTCATGCTAAAAACAAGTATTGTATAGTATGTAACTGCATCCACTATTGTGTTTTACTTAAATTCGCTCATATCGCAAAAGAACCGCAAATACCTAAAGGTTACTCTTGAGTAAACTTCTCACTATAGATTTACGCTTAGTTTCTGTAACAAGCTCTAATATAAGCTTTAGGGTATGTTTACAAATCTAAAAAACCTTTTTGGATTGATGTATTTTCAGGGGAAATAGAACTAGTATGCATGCATGCGTGTAAAGCCATCTTACGTAATAGCAAGGTCCACCCCTTACAGATAAAATTTCGATGTTTTTCAAAAAGATGGCCTTACTAATAAGGGCCTAATACACTTAACCTGAATATGTATCTTTTTGATTGAGATAATTCAGCTGAGCTAGAACCTGTACGTGGATCGCATATGAAATTTCTTGTTTCACGAAACCGCACGTTTACTTTTTGTAAATAATGAATTTTAATTAGCCAATTTAAAGGAATCAGCACCATGAAAATTAAAGCAAATGTAATAACCCCCGATTAATATTGATTGATTATACAGCTTTTTTACTAACATTGAAAAATACAGTGGTATATTCCATTCGTTTTGTCAAAAACAATCCTAATAATTAATAAAACCTATCGGTTATCTACGCTATATATCTGTTAACAAAATACGTCTTAATCAGATAATAATTTTTTTTTATTCTGAATGTAGATTGTAATATAAATGCTGATTATACAAATATTTTCGAAATACCGTCTGTATGTTATAACCTTCTACATGTAATTAAGTTGACCTTCACTGCATACTTTAAATGGTTGACCTTTCAATAGGTGATGGATCCATTAAAATGAAGCGTTAATAACTTTATATGAGTTCGACGTAAATAAAAATGCGGTACCAAGCAATAGTGTTATAAACTAATGGAGGTCGTTATTAATTCGTGTATAAGTTGAAGGTTGTGTAAGTAGAAGGTTACAACCGGTAATTAAAAAGAAAGTGTTATAACACATATTACAACAAATAATACAGGTCCACTCTCACGCATTTTATATATATTGAAGCAATTACTTGAAATAAACGGCATATCGACTCTAATAATATTTTATTATGAAAACTTTTATACTTGAATACAGATTTAAGATCTTATAAGTTAGCAGATTGTTAGGACGCGCAGACAATTGTACCCTTCTGCGAAACGTGTTAACACGTAATCAATGTATAAATGAGTTTCGTATGTTAAACAATCTGTAGATAGGCATTAAAATAAAAGTAATAACAATCTCATTTGATAAAAATACGCTAATAAAGTAATATGGGGAAATGCAGCCACTTTTTTCCCGCACGCAATTATTACATAATCAATCCCTTTAAATGAGTTTTATATCATTCAAATATCTGATAAACGAGCTCTAATAAATGTTAATAGTAGACACAGATTACTATCTTTTACATCTAATGATTATTTGCGCACCCTTATCAGAATACAGATAATCTTATAAGGCTACAGATTAGGATCGAGAATTTCGCCGGGTTAAAAAATAATTAATTAATAAAAAATAATTAATAAAACCTGATCAACAAAAAACGACTCCTACACGTGGGCATGAAAAATTAGAAAGGCCTTAATCAGGGTTCAAAAAGACCACAGAAAAGAAGCCGTCACCCAGCCCCAGTCCCCAAAGACCAACGCCTGGATCAACCCCCAAGTCCAAGACCTAGCCCTAGCCCAAGACCAATCCCTAAATACATCCTTCACATGAGCTGTCATAAAATAGTGGTGAAAAAACACGTCCTACAGGTAGATGTGTAAAAAATAATTAGGGATGAAAATTCCAGCAGGGGTTGAAAATACAATCTCACACGTGGGTGTGTAAAAAATTAGGGTTGACCCTCGCAAAGGGGTGAAAAACACGGTCTCCCACGTGGGCGTACAAAAAAGTGAAAGGTGGGTTTTCCCCAGAAAATCCAAGATAGCAGCGACAAGTGCCCCTCTTCTACTATCGTGTAGTATGATATAGTAATACCAACTGATACATGTATCACTCAAAATACAGATGTGCTAAACTATTCCTTATATTATAATATGAGCAAAAATAATAAAACTGGCTGTGTTATTGTCTACGTAAAGTTCAACCGTTTGGACGACAATAGAGTAATCACAATTTATGAGAACATCTATTACTTTATATAAAGCAGAAATTACAATTAACTCTGTCTACCTTCTAGTGATTTATCAAACTTTTTATTTTATTTAGATAATTATCTTATTGATTACTGTAGCTCGAATTCAAGACTTTAGGAGAAGACATAGATATGAATCGTCTGGATGAAATAAATAATTTAGTTGATAAGTATAAAAAATATTCAACAATTCTGATTCTGTTTGGGTCATTTGTTTCTGTAAATGTAATTTAAACACGTTGAATATTACTCCTCTTTAGTTTGTATAGGTAAGAGTACAGAAGATGTTATTTCTTTAATATCCATAATCTATAAATCATTGGATTCCTCCGAACCGTGTATAGGTGTATTTGTTGGTCTAGTAAAGGTTTTCGATTGTAACAACCCATTTTGAGTTGTATTAAAATATACCATAATTTAGGTATTTCGTTCATTCAGTTTGTAACCTTAATAAAATTATTTTATCGCCAAATGGTAATAACAATAATGTAGTTAAAGTATAAAATAAAGTGCCGTTGACTCATCAGTAGATTGAGATAGGGGGGTTCAATTAACGCACCTGAAATACTGCCTGCGTTTCAATAGCTTCATTATTTTACTTATGCCTAATTAATAAAAAATTATGTATTAATTATAAAAAATATAATTAACTGCATGCTCGAGCGCCATGTTATCTTTGTCCAGGAAAATAACAAAACCCTAAATAAGGAACAATAATAATTTTCTATAAATAACAAAAATTAACAATGTGCAATTAAGTTTATTTACTCAATAAATGGATGGTTAAGGAGAGGTAAGAAAAGGTTTTAAAGCTAAGCTTAAAAAATATAAAATTTACCACATAAATTCCACAGCATAATAGTTTCTATAGACAGCTTCCTGTGATTAACTACGGATGCGGAACGGTCAATCAAGATGAAAGCGTTTCTACTTCTTTCTTTCTTACTCTTGATGTCTTATTGAATTAAAATTGCATTCCAATATGATATTATTTGAGTGAAGAGAAACTTGTGTAAATAAGTAACTTAAGAGCCATTTAAAATATAAATATAAGTACTTTAATGAATATACATAAGGGTACGTAAGTACGTAAAATAAAAGTGGAAAGGTAGAAGTGAAAAGTGGAAGGTGCCTAAAAAAGCAAAGGCTTTAGCTAAAATATAATGAATTGAAAAAAACTTACCACCCAAAATTCTGATGGCACCAAAAATAAAAATTAAGTAAAAACCATTATAACAATGACTTACTGCTCAAACATTCTGCAGCAAGTGAAGAAAAATAGAGGCTTTCAGAATTGCTTCTCTAAATCCCCTCAAGAGGTTGTCACGCAGTCGCACACAATGATCGGAGTCCAATTTTAAAAGAAAGGAACTATAAATATTTATATAATATTACACCCAAAAATATATGTTCTATGAAATGCAATTTAAGTTGCGTTTCTCAATTTTTACGCCAAATAAATTAATGATCTTAGATTAACGTATTTTTTAATACAACCACAAAAAAGGTTGTTACACACCCCCTTCTAAAATTTGGACTCGGAGATCACCAAAGCGGAGATTCCAAACACTAAGCTAATAAATGAAATTATTAAAATTTAAAAAAATACAAAATGTTAAGCTAATTAAAATATAAGCAATATTGAAAAAATAACAAGAAAATGTACGAAGAAGTACGGAAAATGTGGTGACGTTGGTCAGGAAAGACCCCTCGCAACACCAAAAAAGCTAATGACGCGCTACCACCCGCACACGCCACTAGTCGAGAATCAAGGACCCGAAACCTTAAATAAAGTAAAAAACTTTAACTGGTGGGGTTAGTGAAGCAAACCACCATCAGAAGAGCAAAATGAGTATCCGGTAAAAAAATTTGATTCTAAGGTAAAAAACGAACGGAAACCGTAACCTACCATGACCTGAAGGGACAGTGGGCAGAGAACCCGGAAACGGTCATCGTGCAACTTCATAAAAAATCAAGGCTAAACGCCACTCTACTCGAGAGTATAAAAATAGAAAAAAAATCCTTTCGGACTAACAATAAATAATCGCGAGACTTGAGGTCGAGAGAGAGTGGTTCAATTACCCTACCCCGGTGGTCTCAAACCAAGCCTCCTAGGTACATAACACAACTACCACAGTCACATTCGATAAGTAAGTCAAGATCGGTAAACCCAAGATACGACTATTTTCATGGCAAATTAGCTCAGGATGCTTCGTCGTGGAGAACAAGAGAGGCCACTCTACCCTTCACGAGATTCAGGTTTCATGTTGTTCCACAGTCATCGTCCAAGACTCAACATACCCTAACTAACACGCACGTTTTATAAATAAATCGATATCTAGGTGAGATAGCAAAGAGAAAGATGATGCACTCTTACGAACACAACAACCCCTCCTAAAACTACCAAAACGTCATAATTAGGAAGTGAACTAATCGAGGTTGACACGAGGCGAACCGAAGTCCTCAAGCACCGTCCAAGAATAGTAACACTACACAAATCAGGAAAAATAAAATAACTAAATTAATCAAAAATAAAAATGTATAGAAGCATTACTAGTTTTCTTATCCATGGTTATGAGTTTTACGCGTCAAATTAACGATCAGAGGTAAACTCAAAATAGTTATCTTCAATTTTACTATTGTAACAATAGCAAATGGAAAATCCATTAAAGAAAGATAATCTGCCTGAGAACTAATGTCCCACAAAGTCGGCAATTCAATCACACAATGGGATCTAAATATCAACCATCGTGCTAAACAAATGTAGCAAAAATCATGCAAACAAATGTAAAAAATAATAAGTGGTTTGCAAAGCCACAACAATATAAAATAAAATAATGTGCGAAATAAGCACAAAATAAAATTATTTTGAAAAATTATCAAAATAATTAAAAATATAAATAAGAAAACCAGAATGTAAAAATACTAAAATCGAAAAATAATTAAAAAGAATACTAATAAATAAGAACTAATGAGGTTTTAAATCCTTAACATGAAAAACACCTAAGGGTTTATCAATAGGTGGCCAATCGGTACGTAGTTGGACCTACCACTTCAATAACTTTTGCTTCAATAAATTTTGGAGCTAACTTTTGACTATAATTTTAGTCGCATCAGATAAAGTAAAATTCTTTTTCCAAACTAAATCGCCAACGTTTAATTTCAACGGACGACGTCGCAAATTGTAAGATTTTGAATTTCTTTCGTAAGCTGCATGTAAATTTTGTTTAACATGTTTAAAAATAGGTGAAAGTTCATTTAAATCTTGAACTAATTGTTCACGGTTAGTAATAAATAAATCATCCTCTTTGAAATCCTTTAGTCGACCATAAAAATCTCCAGAAATAGGAACTGTCCGACCAAACGCCAAAAAGGAAGGTGAAAATTTCGTAGACTCATGAACAGCGTTACGAATACAATTAAAAACAATTCAACATAGAAGAAGTACAATCTAAGAAAATAACAAATGGAATTTACACACCAATAACACAAAAATATGTTAAACGGTCGCATCTAAACTACTACCATTAAATTTGTAAATATTCCAATTCATTTGGAAAAAATCTTAAGCAGGAATACTAACTAAAGTATTAATATTGTCATTATGTGACATAAAAATAAAATAATCTAAATTTGTAATTCATTTCAAAGTTTTCGTTAAATGTATTCAATAAATTCTAATGAATCGTTTCATAAATTTAATAACTGATCGTATAAATATAAAAATTCATTATCAAAAGTAATGTAATTCAAGCGTTTCAAAATTTAAATAAATGTATTAACAATAGAATATTAAGAAGTTTATCAATAACAAAACTTAAATATGATAATTGAAGTTTACAAAATTCTCATTTATTTTTAATTAATATTTAATTTGGCATCAGTAAGCCCTTAAAAGTACTTAAAAACAACATCGTTTAAATAAACAAAAACTGAATGGAATAAATCATGACCTAGAATTGAATCCATAAATCGTTGTAATGTATCATAATCAAATATTGAATGCATTTTTAATAATTCCAATTACATAAAATGTAATCAAAGCAATTTGGATTGATCTTTTCTGCATTTAATCTACGTCTCTCATCTAATGTAAACCCTTCCACATCATTTACATTTAAAAAAATTTTAATTCTACTAATATAACTCATCAATACATAAAACATCAATTAAATAATTTACAGTTGACATCGTAACATATTATATAACACACTCAATAAAGTTCATTATATAAACACATAAAAGACCAAGCGTAAAACAATAAACCGTAACACTCCTTAAAATTCTGTCAACTCTACATAAAATCAATTAAAAAATAAACACACAAGTAAGAATAACTAGCATTGAAACATCAGCATATCCCTTTTTCTGGCCCCACAAAAATATAACACCAATGTAAATAAAATATTAAATAAGCAATAAATTTCAAGTAATAAATCTGAATGTAATAAATTTCAAAGTCCCTGCTCGCCCGCGCCAAATTGTAACCTTAATAAAATTAAATTATCGCCAAATTGTAATAACAATAATGTAGTTAAAGTATAAAATAAAGTGCCGTTGACTCATCAGTAGATTGAGATAGGGGGGTTCAATTGACGCACCTGAAATACTGCCTGCGTTTCAATAGCTTCATTATTTTACTTATGCCTAATTAATAACAAATTATGTATTAATTATAAAAATATAATTAACTGCATGCTCGAGCGCCATGTTATCTTTGTCCAGGAAAATAACAAAACCCTAAATAAGGAACAATAATAATTTTCTATAAATAACAAAATTAACAATGTGCAATTAAGTTTATTTACTCAATAAATGGATGGTTAAGGAGAGGTAAGAAAAGGTTTTAAAGCTAAGCTTAAAAAATATAAAATTTACCACATAAATTCCACAGCATAATAGTTTCTATAGAGAGCTTCCTGTGATTAACTACGGATGCGGAACGGTCAATCAAGATGAAAGCGTTTCTACATCTTTCTTTCTTACTCTTGATGTCTTATTGAATTAAAATAAATTCTGATGGCACCAAAAATAAAAATTAAGTAAAAACCATTATAACAATGACTTACTGCTCAAACATTCTGCAGCAAGTGAAGAAAAAATAGAGGCTTTCAGAATTGCTTCTCTAAATCCCCCCTCAAGAGGTTGTCACGCAGTGCGCGGCACACAATGATCGGAGTCCAATTTTAAAAGAAAGGGAACTATAACTATTTATATAATATTACACCCAAAATATATGTTTTATGAAATGCAATTTAAGTTGCGTTTCTCAATTTTTTCGCCAAATAAATTAATGATCTTAGATTAACGTATTTTTTAATACAACCACAAAAAAAGGTTGTTACAAGTTGTAAATATGAGAAAAATTTTAATTATTTTTGCATTATAGCTATGAGGTAGGCAACTTAAGTTGCATATCTTTTTATGGGTTTATAGTGCATATCTTCTTAATGGTTTATACCACTTCCTTTAAATTATTTTTTGCGCAAATATTGTCGCGCAATGCCTCATCATCATCTGACATCCTAAAGCGTCCATTTTAGCACTTCTTATGTTGAGTAGGAAGCAATTTTTGGGCTTCCCCTTAAATTTAGTGAAAGTGCCATTGATTTGATGGTAAGATATTATAACGCATTATACTAAAAATTAAAACATTTGCTCTTTTCAGGCACTTTTACTTCCCTTTCTATTATTTTTACTTTGATTTACACTTTAATTACATTTTAAGTACGCACTTAATTTTACTGTTGCATACGCTTTCATTTTATGATTGCAATTTTTATTTGAAAATTTCAAGAAAATGCATTAAACGGATTATACAAATTCAAGAAGAAATTTACAAGAAATAAAATTCCAGTTTGGGTGTGGTTGACAACATAAAAGCATTGTTATTGCAATATATTGCGCAACATTGACACAAGGATTACGTCACCTTGGTTTGCAATTCTGCATTATTTTTTATAATACCAGGGGTTCTCAAGAAGTATTATATTTTGTACAGGTATTTATTTTTAATGATTGTAATTTAAGACTTGTTTTAAGATATATTTTATATACCCCTAATTTAACTGTTAATAAGCATAGTCTGTATTTTTTTTATTTTCTACATTTTGATAAAATTTTTAGTGTAAACCTCGGTTTAGTTATTCCGAGCACTATTAAAAAATAACTTGGCGTCCGAGATCATTTTATTAGTATTACATTGCATTTTTATTATTTATGTTAAGCGAAAATAACACAGCATAAAATTGTGGTAATTAAGCAAATCAAAAGAATGAACCACCCTACTTTAAACTACCGACTGGGACAAAGGGATTATTTGTGGTGAATGGTTAGTATCTCCAGTTAGCTTAACGATTTGTTTTTGGAGAACTTTTTACTCTTATTTCTTTACTTATATTTATTACATTTATTATACCATTTACACCACTTACATTATACGATGCCGTTTCGCATTCAATCCTATGTGAAAATGTAGACTGTGGTCTCAGAGGTGTTTGTCTGAAACTAATAGAATCATACCTTTCAAAGAGAAAGTGGTAAACATGGACAAGACATTTAGTTCTAAAAAATCAATCTTGTGGAGAGTTCCCCAAGGACAAATTCTTGGTCCTCTTCTGTTGATTGTTTACTTAATTGCATTATTAGAATTGAAATTTGAGAATGAGGGTATAATATGACATGCAGACGATAAGGTTATTGTAATTCATGACGTAGATTGGAATGCACTTTTTACAAGAACCGCGAATTACCTCACTAGAATAAAATATTGGTTAAATGACAACCTCTTGACCGTCAATGAATTCAAGACAAATTTCGTAGCTTTTCATAATATTGATAAAGGTCCTCGAATCCCTTTGTAATAGTAGCAGCAGATGTGATTGCACGATAGTGATCCAAGTCTCAACTGAAGTAGAATACGTTGGACTAATAATAGATAACAGATTAAAGTGGAACCTTCATATTAAATATAGCACCACCAAATTACGTAACATAATTTACATATGGTTATTGCTAAGGAATTGTTAGACTGTGTATTATTCTTTTATACAATCAGCACTTAATTACGGACTTATTGTGTGGAACGGTACTACATAATCCAGTTTAAATAAAGTACCAGTTGTACAAAAGAAAGTAATAAAAATATATTTGTTTAAAAATAAACAAATCTCATTGGAGTAAATTCTTAGTGAGTTTTCCATAAAACATCTATATCTTTTAACTATACGTAGACATAAATATGAAAATAAGAATAGCGAGCTGTTTCAGCTTTCTACTCATCAACATCCAACCAAACGTGTTACAACACAAATAGCATAGCCTTCTTTGCTTAGAAGGCGTGTTGGACAAAGTAATGTCATGTATGCTTCACACGTTACGTATAATTACATAATTACTAATTTCAGTAACGAATTTCTATTTGTAGGTAATCAAAAAACATTTTTAAACAAAATAAAGCGTCTAATATACAATCATGTCTGTTATGGAAATCTACGGCATTTTTAGGAAAGTTTTAAAGTTACTTTATGATATAAAAATACTAAAAGATGTTTCCTTAATAAATATGAAAAGTGGCTCAATATTTTTTTATTTCAAAAGTAAATGTCTTCTTGGTATGAAGTAACACAGCATAAGTAAGGTATGGTATATTATATTCATTTCAATCAGTCTCTTTCTTCTCGTTCCCTTTATTTCATATAATAAGTACAGTACTTGTAAAATACTTTTTCTTTATTGTAGTTACTCATTCTTTATGCCCTTATGTTTCTTGTATAATGTTAACAAATGAAGATTGGTTTGATTGATTTGATTTGATAAAACGTAAAAAAAGGCCTGGTATTTTGTTTTGTCTTTAGTTTTCTCCCTAATACAAATGATTTTCTTCAGAACGCTTTAAAATTATAAAGCAACGGACGGAAAACTAGGCGTAGTACAAATAGATCAAAACCCATAGATTTTACTGCCATAGTATATCATTCACAAATTTTATAATATTTTAACCAGAAAGTTGCCTACTAATCAACGTGTGTTTTATATCTCGAACCTTCTATGAGAAAAATTTCCTGGCATTTGAGAACACACCTTTTACTCTCACAATAATCAAATATCCTATTAAGCAGCCATCAAACACCTCTACAATCATTATGAGTCTGTTGATTTCAATGTCCCTCATGTATACCAAACTTTGTTCTTTCCAAGCACTTCACAGATGAAACACTTCTCTTCTTCATTTTTCTGAATCAAAATAATTGTTACGAGCGAAAATGGCAGTAGAATATGAAGTAACAAATAAAAAAGTGGGTGACGATAGCTCAGTGGTAAAAGTATGGGCGTGTTATTAATTTTGTTAGTAGGATAGTTCGTAATACATAAGTCACAATAGGGGGAGTCATAAACTAAAGGGCGCCAGTTTATCATCGAAAATATCGGAATCTAAGCATGTAAATGCGGATTTTCCACAACAACGTTAAAAACAAACTTGCGTGTCTTACGTCGTATAAATCACGTAAATCAGTAAAGTAAAAACCTTGGTCCGATGCTTCCTGTAAAGCTTCAAACATATCCGCACGTAAACAAATGAAAACAAAGTACTCAAAGGCCAGCTGATCGGTCATCAACCTTATTTACTCTTATTATACTTTACGTTTATTCTTATCAGTCAAATTTAAAAAATTCTAATTCTAATCTCTCTTAAATCATTACGTTAAAAGCGTTTATCGAAATCATAAAAGATAAATGAACGTTGTCGCTGTAACGTCGTGCAGATAGATCAAAATATTTTACCTTCTAAATTTATGTGATTCGTAAATAATGGTATCGCTATGAAGTAAGGCGAAAATGACATGTAAAATTGGAATAACACACTTAATATTCTGTAATACGCTATATATTGTAATAATAATCATTAAAAAAATAACCAGAGTATCTGTACAAATGTTTTAAAATCACACACTAATAAACTCACTCCCGAAAGGAAGTAAAGCGCAACTTTCGTACGTTAAATTTTAAATGTTAAATGTAAGCGCCGCGAAAAAGCTTGTAAGGTTCAGAATTTCCATAATCAATTAACTTTATATCTTAATTTAATTATCTGTACGACCTCTATCAAAAACACTAGAAACAAAAAAGCGGGTTCATCCACGTAATCAAACACAGTTATACAAATTTATTAAATTCACATATCACTAAAAGTTATTACCTTGAATGGTCACAGTTTCTGGACTAACCTTTTGATCCTAACTCACTGCATAGTTCCATTTTATTGACCCTTAAAGGTTGGCCAGAAAATACCAATAAACCTACAATCTCTTTCAGCGCGGTACGGAATTGCAGAACTGACAGCTTTATAACGTCAATTGAGTTAATTCAATTAACAGCGAAAAGTTCCACCCAGCTCTTTATGTACAAAGTATTAATTTATTTACACGTTCTTTGACTTTTATATACACAAAATTTTATTAAAGCAATTTACATACAGTAGCTAATTGTCTGTCTGAACGAGCTGTGGATATCTTAAGATGCACAAAACAAAGGGAAATCGGCGTTACTCGAAACACACTGACTATCCAACACGTAATCCTTCTTTTTGAAGAATCCAATAAGAATCAACACAAACAAGGCTTTCCGGAGTTGAAAACTTTTTGTATTAATCTACACTAGTATAAGTCGATAGGAGTCCACGCTAGATAAATTCAGTAACCCGGTAGCTAGCAGTTTGATTGTGTACGAGTCCGGTCCCTGAATCTCTTACTACCAACTGTTCACCACAACAGCCTAAGTCCGACTGATTAAACAATTAAAAAACAAAACCCCTTTCCTCCCACGAAATCACGTCAGCTTTTACCCACTTCCATTAAAATGTTCCATAAAAAACTGCATACTTGACGTTTCCCAAGAAAATAACGAGCCTTGACCCGCACAAATGTCGACAAAAACAAAAACGACAACCAGTATTCTGAATAACAAGCCTATTCTACCAACTGCATCTTCTATAATTTTCTTTACGAACAATTTCATCGAAATATAAACTGATCAACTATGATATACCAAAATTCGACGCGCCCGCCGCCAGAGTTGTGACTTGAACACGATAAGAAAATAAGTTACATCGGCGAAAATACGGCTATTCAACTTCTTAAAACTACCTACGATAACAACCAATTAATTCCCTTTTAACGAACTTCAAAAAACGAATTTAAAATACATTTTACGTGATACTAAATTTATCGAAAATATTTTTTGTTTTGTTTTAAGCACCTTGGGTATGTTATTTGAGTTATTAAAATAAATTAGTGTTTAGAATTGTACATGTAATAGTGAAACGTCCCGTATATACCTATAATTTACAATTGACGCGAACTATGAATGCGAGTGTATGGTGTAAAGGAAGTTACAGTGAAATGTCGGTGTTACTTGTGAGGCCGAAGGGATCACACTTATAGTGTTTGCCGTATTGCCTTAAAGGGAAGATCTTTAATATTATTAGCCGTGTTACGACAGACGAGGCTCGTGCGAGTAAATAAACATGCATGTAGTTGACAGTTGACGGAGTACAGTACCATTCCCGTTGCGTACCGTAGAAGGTATAAATATTAATTTATTGTTTACGTAAGTGTGGGGTATAAATACGGATATCTTGCGTTAATTAAATCCTTATCAATATGGTTCCGAAGGAGTAAAGAAGCTGATTAAGCTTTCGTGGTAATCGCGAGAAATCTATTGCTATTAGAGCATCACTGGTGATGACAATGTACTTCATTATTAAAAGGATCGAGGTGTATATTGAATGGACGTTAAGTAAATGAAGAATATTATTTTCAATACTACACTGTATTAAACACTACCGTTGTATTGTATTGGGTAGCGGGTAGATACTTCTCATTTCTCCCAGATGAGCATAGACTTACATCAGGGAACAATCAATCCTGCCCACGCAAGCTCTTGGTTTAACCCACTTCCTTTACCGGGAGAAACTATGTCCCATCCTTACCATATCCTATCACATACACCCACTCAAATTCCTAACCTTTCCCAAACCATCTTCCAGCCCGTCTAGCCAACGCGGAAGATTATGGCTAACCCACCCCCCTAAATAAATAGGCGAATAATAAAACAAACGGAAATAGACCCCAGGTGAGTAATACATTAAATGTCAAGTCCCACACCTCGCAAGAGGTCTGTCTCAAGGATTCTGGGGGAGGCAAAAATTCGCCCATAACATCTAGAACTAAACTAAGATACCTATAACATCAGGACTGTGCAATCGATATATCGTCAGACAGAACTAGAGGAAGAACTGAAACAAATAAAATGGGATATTCTAGATATCTGCGAAACCAGGTTACCGGCACAAAAATGTACAACACTGAAATCAGGACACATATTATACCAAAATAATAACGACATAAACTACCATATAGGAGGTGTTGCGATCCTAATAAATAAAAATATAGAACATTTAGTAACAAAGATGACATCGATATCACTTAGAGTCTTACGTTTCATTCTAAAATTATCCAATAGGTACAGCATCCAGGTAATACAAGTATATGCACCTACAAATTTATCAGCAAACACCGAGATAGAACAACTCTATGAAGATATCTCACTATCCCATAGATCAGAAAAAGCGCATTACACAATAATAATGGGTGACTTTAACGTCAAAGTGGGAAAACTCAATGAAGACAATATTCCAAACAGAGAAAACTTTGGATTGGACATATTTAGTGAACGGGGAAATATGCTAATGAACTACCTACAAAATGAAAATAAGTATTGTACGAACACCTTTTCACAAAAAAAAACCAAAGAAGATGGACGTGGAGAAGCCCTGAAAAGAAAATATATTGTCAGAGATATATCAGTATTAAACCAGCTCGATATGGGCAGCGGCCGCAGACTTGTTAGAGCAAAAATAGAAATAAACACGAAAATAGAAAGAAATAAACTTATGAGATCAAAGCTCTTTCCCACTTCCAAAGAACTAAAAGAAGACATCGATAAATATCAAGAAGAACTGAGAAAGAAACTACCACCCGCAAGCCATGATATAGAAATAGATATAAATGACATGCTCAAAGAAGAAAAACGAATACTCGAAATCAAGCAAAAACACAATAGAAATGATAGAAAAAGTATGAATAAAGATTCTGAATAATATTCAGAGTTGAACAAATGTATCCGTAAGGAAATTAGGGAAGACATAAAGAAGTATAACACAGAAAAAGTTAGAACAGTGATCGAAAACAACAAGAACATGAAAGTATTAAAAAGACCAAATGGGAAAACGACAATACATCAAGTAAAAAATAGCGAAGGTTAAATAAAACAAGATAAAAAAGAACTTGTCGACATCGTTCAGAAGTATTACAGCAATCTGTACTGTTCTAAAGATCTGCCAACCCCAAATGCAAAGTTACAAAATGTAAGAAAGGTAGGGTCATAGGAGATTCCCGACATCATCATAAACGTAATCGAATATGCTTTGTCGCACATAAAAATGGACGTGCCTCGGGGGAGGATCGTATTACTGCCGAAATGCTAAAACTGGGAGGTAATGCAACGCTTAATTCATGAGTATATTATCGGAACTCAAACGGACTTCGAACATGGGAAAGACTAAAGTCATGGCTAAAGAAAATCGAACATTCACACTAGATCACCATGACCTAAAAAAAGTCGAGGAATACACCTTCCTGGGGCATACAATCAAGTTATGTACGAAATTTGCAATCCACCTACATCAAAAAGGTTCTGCGTGAGTTTCAACCAGGTTATTTGTCCAGAAAGGTGCTTTTTAAATGTCAGTAATATGTCACAATTAATCTTAGTTAATAGTGAGTACTGAAATTTAAGTGATACCAACATTAGGCTATATAATCGCTGTGATTTCTTGCTTATACGTGTTGAAATTAGTAGTTAAATTTTGGTATGTACTTTTGTGTCAACCAAAGTAAACAAATTCTATCAATTTAAACATCCTGTTGAAGAAGTCAGCACGTCGAGCCACTACATAAACATTGTTTTTTGTGTTTAAGTAGGTTTTCAAATCTAAAGAGTAAACATGCACAATTATTTATAAAGGTACGGTACTATTATCATATTTCAGTTAACCAATAAAATTAGTTTGAGTGATTAATAATATTATTAAGTTAATCCCGCGTACAAAATATGAAATTGTTTGTATAAGGTTGACAATTTATGAAAAAGTACTCTGGAATAGGTCCGACAAAAGTATTTCACCGCTTACTCAACACTCTGCCATAACTTAGTAACTACTGATAAAAGTTCTAATCATTTTGCAGTTATCCGAATTATACATAAAGGCTTGGTTATTTTTGTTAACCACTTACTGCAACGTACGATTCATAAAAATGTAACCCTCCGATTTCTCTTTTCTACCACAGGACGTGACCGGTGCTGGGGTTTTGTAGGAAATTGGTAATTAACTCAATTGTTAGTAAAGAGCTACAATTTGGTCCATTACCTTATCAAGTGCAATTATATGTAAAAATACGTTTGTCCGAAATTTTGACTAGTCCATACTCGCTGTCCGACGTTTAAAAGTTGGAAGTGTATTTCGGAAATTGGACTGGAGAATTGTTTGTCCCAATTGAGACAAAGCATTTATAAATGTATCGTTACTCTGTAATATCTTAAAAGGTTTTGTTACACATACGTTTTCCCCAATCTTCCGCGCAGCTCATTCACATTTATGTACCCCTGGTTATTTTCGTACCCACATGAATACAAATATCTTTTTTGATTTCAAAGGTTTCATAACGCCTAATACAATAATTAAAATATTGATGTTAGACAAACAAATTCGAACTTCCTAATCAAACAACATTTGAGAAACATCTTTTGTTCCTAAGAAATAGCAAAAAACACGACCTATTTTATGGAAAATGGTAAAAATACGTAGGTACCTTAAAAAAATTTTTAAATTTAGGAGGGTAAAATGTCCGCTAGGTCCTGGACTAATTATATTGTAACGTGCCAATTCTTGGCTATTGTTACCTTAATTAAGTTTCGAAATTTGCATTATTGTTGATAAATATATTTACATTACATTAGTATCTTTAAACATTTCTTTTTTCTTTCAGTAATTAAATTTTAGTATATGTCAATATTGTCCCTTTAGTATACATAATTACGAACGCCCCTGTGTATATTTAGTAATATCTATTTTAGTTGTTTTATGCGCAAACGCGTATTGAATGCGCTTAATTCACTTCCTTTCTGTTTCTTCTACCGTACCGTTCGTTACGTTATCATTTTAAGTTTACTTCCCTTTTAATATGGTAATTCTTTGGCAGTGGCAAGGGCCTGGTATTAGGAAGGTCCCCAATATGGTAGTAATTTCGTATCGTTGTAAAAGGTGTGCTGCATGTCGTTATAGAAAATGCATAAAATGGCGCATGATAATGCATGTTATCTTTGAGCATAAATGGAGATATTTGTTTTCATAATATCACAATGTTATATATATATATATATATATATATATATATATATATATATATATATATATATATATATATATAAAACAGCATGTATGATTTATGCAAAATAGAGGTATCTCCATTTATGTTCGTGAAGAAACAGAAAGAAGTGAATTAAGCGTGTTCAATACGCGTTTGCGCATAAAACAACTAAAATAGATATTACTAAATATACACAGGGGCGTTCGTAATTATGTAGACTGAAGGGAAAATATTGACATATAAATGTGAATGAGCTGCGCGGAAGATTGTGTAAAACGGATGTGCAACAAAACCTTTTAAGATATTACAGAGTAACCATACATTTATAAATGCTTTGTCTCAATTGGGGCAAATAATTCTCAAATCAGACTTGACGAAGTGAAAAGAACAAATTTATTTACTACCACTGAAGAATTTGTCTGCCAAATTTATGGATTAAACACTAAAAGTGATGTTAATGCTGGAAGGTTTAAGATTTTTTGTAACAAGTATAAAGTTAAAAATAAATCAGAAATGTTGATAAATCGAAATTGCAAAAATTCGATGTTCCAAGTTTACCACCATGTCGCAGAGAATTGATTCAGCACATATCACAGTCGATATATATTATTTAGCTTCTATCTGGGGTAATGCGCACCTTAAGGATCCAACCAGCTTGAAACCAGAGGATTGTGGAATGATTCTATTGGGTAATAAATATAATGTTCATTGGAGAAGGAGATCAATGTCCTACAATCAAAGAAATATGAAATAATTCAGGTAAAACGTTACATTATTTTCACAAAGTAATTCGAATTATGTTTATTATTGTATATTATGCATTTACACTATTATAGATTTAGATGACAGTTTGGGAGAAAATGAAAGCGATGGTTCATCCATGATGATGATACAGAGAGCGATGAGGAATCATCAGATGAAGATTGATTAACCAATATCCTCCTGATATTTTTGATTAATGCTTCTTGCAATAAAATAAATAATTGCTTGCATAAATTTGTTTTATTTTGGCGTAACCTCCTTTTCAAACAGCTCTTAGCGTGTGATTTCCAACAGAACTATTTATTTATCGTTTATAAAATTATAGAAAATTGCCTCTTCTACGGCATTATCTTTTCTGTTGTCGGACTCTCGAAACGATAGCATGTTTTTGCCAGACAGCTAGAAAAAATAATAACAGTCACATTACACATCAAGGGTAAAAACACCCGACATTTACCAATAAGTTCAATTTCCGAAATAGGCTTCCAACTTTTAAACGTCGAACAGCGAGTATGGACGACTCAAAATTTTGGACAAACGTATTTTTACATATAATTGCACTTGATAAGGTAATGGACCAAATTGTAGCTCTCTACTAACAATTGAATTAATTACCAATTACAAATTTATTTGTTAGCCTGTTGGTAACAATCTTTGTAAATGATTTATAAGACTGTGGCAAAAGACTGATGGGTCTATAGTTCTCCAAGTTTTCTTTGTGTCCTTTTTTTGTAAAGCAGGATAACCTGCGCATTTTCGCATGTAGTAGGTGAGGAGATACCTTTATTTTGCACGTTGTGAGCAGGTTAGTTCTCGGAAGACTATGAATGAAAATACCGAAATATATCCCAAGGATAAAAAATCAAGAAAACAGAAAAGAAAAATTAAAGATAGACTTGTTACAAGATGAAACGATTCGAACTCTGTATCAGAATCGTCTGGTAAATCACATCAAAAATAAAAATCTACTAACAGTAGATAGTGTTGACCAGGCTTGGACTAAGGTAGAATTAAACACATTAAAGGCTGCTAAAGAAGCATTAGGCACAGTTGTAACAACTAATAAGAAAGGAAATGAGTAAACACCATGGTTTACACATGCAGTTGCAAACATATTCAAATAAATAATAAGAGCGTTCTTAGAATGCAATATGAATAGAACACCAGAAAACTATAGTACATATAAGACTGATATTAGAAAGATTAAAGAAAAGCACTGGGAGAATTTTTCACAGCGGCTGGAAAATAGCTTATATAGCACTCAAAAACAGGTATGCAGAGTGATAAGAAATAGCCAGGCCGATATGCTAGAATATGTGGGAATAAATAACACTGACTATGAAAGAATGGCTGAACTTCTTCAAGGAATTATATAAAGAACCAGACAAGAGAGAGGTACAGAACGAGGGTCATGAATTGGTGACGGTAAATGAAGAACAAGTGATACATATAGAAGTAATTAAATCATAAATAACAAAATTAAAAAACGGAGTCACCAGAACATAATTCAATATATAACGAACATATAAAATATGGAGGTGAGCTGTTCGAGAATGAACTATTGCAACTTGTACAACAAATATTCAAAGAACAGAAAATACGTACAAGATGGAAAAATAGTTTCGTCATATTAATTTTGAAGAAGAATGAAAGACGAAATCTGGGTAACTACCGAGAAATTACCTTACTGGACACCCCACCCAAACTAATGTGCAACGTGCCCAAATGCTGATGTGTGAATTTTGGTAGAACACCCGTAGTACTCGGGAACGCACACAGAAATAAGAGAGAGGGAAGAGAGATGGCGCCAGGACTAGCAAACCGCACAATTAGAGAGCACTTGGATGTGTGGGAACATCGAGGTCAATTTAAGGGTGAGGAGAGAGGAAAAGTATATATATATATATATATATATATATATATATATATATATATATAGTAGGGGAAAAAGCAATGGGCCGCCACGTAGTTTAAGATAAGACAGCCCCTAAACTACGAAAGAGGGAGTAGAGCTGTAAGAGAGAACACATACAATTACATAGGTATAACAACAAATAGAACACACAATACTCAATAAAACACAATGAATGTCAACTAAATAGTTATATTTACCAAATTAAAAGAAAAAAAATAAACAGGAGATCTATGACCCTCAAATCGCTTTACCATTTATAATGAATTAGTCATTATTTTGGTAGGTAGCTAAATATGAGCATAATTCGTAATTTTTTGAGAATAAAAGCATGGCATACCTAGTCCACGTGAATTCAAGGTAATATATATATATATATATATATATATATATATATATATATATATATATATATCAGGGTTAGTTAAAAGTATGGAGACGGCGATTTGTTGTCGTTAATATTCATTTTAGGAAATTATGTTCAATACAAAAGTTTGTTATGAAATTATTATCTACATTTGAGAATACTTGAATTATTTTTTTCTTCAATTTTTTTTAAGTTACGACGTCATCGATATTTTTTTGAAATGACAACCTATATTTCTGATTATTCATTTCGATAGTACACTCTATTCTCTTTTCACGGTATACAATTTTCAATATGTTACATTTGAAAAAAATTGAGAAAAAGTGCCTTAATGTTCAAATATTAAAGATCCATTAAATTAGCAGAATTAATAAACAAACTCGAGCGAGGTAACTTTATCAGTGGTTATTGTTTATGTCAAATAGTTGACATATTTCAATTGTGCAATTTGTTGCTGTTAATATTAGCAATGGCGAGTTTAAGTGAACGTGAAAGAATTGAAATACTTATGATGCTGGGTTATGGAAATAGATGCAGAAGTTTACAAGACGCTTGTAATTTATTTTTTTTAATGATAAGATTGTGACTGATAAGTTTATTAAAATAAATGAGTCTAGTTACCGTGTTAATTAATTCTGCTAATTTAATGGATCTTTAATATTTGAACATTAAGGCACTTTTTCTCAATTTTTTTCAAATGTAACATATTGAAAATTGTATACCGTTGAAAAGAGAATAGAATGTACTATCGAAATCAATAATCAAAAATATAGGTTGTCATTTCAAAAAAATATCGATGACGTCGTAACTTAAAAACACTTGAAGAAAAAAATAATTCAAGTATTCTAAAAATGTAGATAATAATTTCATAACAAACTTTTGTATTGAACATAATTTCCTAAAATGAATATTAACGACAATAAATGGCCGTCTCCATACTTTTAACTAACCCAAACCAAATCAAAACGTGTTAATAGAAGAAAATCCATAAAGCCGAAGCAAACTCCATTAATATATTAAGCGTTGGAGAAGTAACATAAACGTAGACCTATTGTACTCCAGTGATTCTCAATTAGTTGTTGTATTACAAAGATGGCAAGATTTCCCTCTCCTAAATTCTTGTTGTTCATCTGTGAAAGTTACAGTGATGTCCATTCCTTATTTTATTATTCGTGTAGTCTGTTACACTTCGTTTTAACTATTACATGTCATCGTACATACTTTGATTGTTCCTAACTTTCTGTTTATTTGTTTCATAATTTTGCATTACCACTTATATTTTGAAATTTTTAAGAAATGGCAAGTTACTTCTGCAACGGGATTTCTGATTAGGAAGGTTGAACTTTACTCTGCCAAACTCAATTTTATTTCCGTTTTGTTTGAGGTTCTCTTGAATGAAAGACGAAAGCTTTGAAATTTCCTAGTTTTCTAACTGCATCGCTTAATGCGTCGTTTCATCAAAGCTTAATATATTAATGGTGTTTGCTTTGCCTTTATGGATTTTCTTCTATTAACACGTTTTGATGGACATATACCTTGAATTCACGTGGACTAGGTATGCCATGCTTTTAATCTCAAAACATACAAATTCTGTTCATTTTTAGCTACCTACAGAAATAATGACTAATTCATTATAAATGGTAAAGCGATTTCGAAAACCAATATCTTCGTATTTCTCTATACCCGTGCGAATGTTTACCAACTATTAGCATTTCTACTTTCTCTTGTTAGAATACTAATAAGCAATTCACACTATTTTCTTTATCTCCAACTTGATTAATTCGGGCTACGTTTTAGAAGACAAAGGTATTGATTTGATTACTTTTAATAATTTCTTTTAGACCATCATGGGGCAGATTCTACCACATATTCACTTCCGTGTTGGCATGCTCTAATCACGTTAAACGTCGTTTGACCATGTGCTAATCAACTGCCTAGTTACTCCTTTGTGAACCCAATATTCGTCGCTATATGTTCTTCATACCTGCGGAAACTATTTCACGCCAAGTGTTAAAATTTCTCTATTTAAATGTTTTAAGAGCTACATTGTAATGAGCTCAAGTCACTAATCAGAAACCATATATATATATATATATATATATATATATATATATATATATATTGAGATGAGTCTAATTACGTGCAAGTAGCTATGTAATTTCCATAGTGAAGTTTTACTTTAGTTTGTACGAAAATGGTACATTTCCTTAAATAATTGTAGAATAAGATGATTAATAAACATTGAGGTGTTTGAGAAATTTAAGATATTTTCTTAATGTTGTGTTAATAATGGTAATTTTAGTAATAGACAACACAGTACATAAAAGTATAGGGGATGTTTGTTTTCGTTTTTCAGTTAATTCAATTTTCTTTTAGTTTTATAAGTTTATATTAAACAATATTCCCTAACGACATGTAATACAGGTTGTAGTTGACAAAAATAATGTTACAATTAGAGATAGGCTGGTATCAATGTCGCAATTTACATGTGCGCAGCCGAGATTTGTGAGAACATTCGTATTTGTGCGTTAAACTCATAATAGTGCAAAACTTATGAAAAAACAGAACAAGCACATTAGTGGGTGACTATATAACATGAATCATGCAGTACATCTGGAATTATTGTGTTTAATTCAACAGTTCATCACATTAAACTAGTGTATGACAACATTCCGACACTAGTCGTAGGAGAACTTATCAACCTACAAAAGTGATTAAATAAACTAATTTGTAACTTAAAGAATAATTGTAAACACGTACATTAACAGTTATTGTGCTTAAAAATGTGAAATTTAACATTAATTTGTTAGAGACAATATGAGGTTATGTCATATCTTCGAACATACAATTTTTGTGAAAAGTAATTTTAATTGGGACAATTCCTATAAAATAAATTAGTAGAGGCAAAAATAGTAAGGTAGCCTCAATTTTATGTTGTAATTCCTTATATTTATGTCCAATTTTGTTAATTTTAGTTTGTAAGAATTTTGATAGATTTAAGAATTTTTTCCTTTCAAATTGGCCGCAGGCATGTTTGAGATGTATATTAGGGTGCAGTAGCTTCCCCTATTCATGTGGAGGTAATTTTCAAGCCTGTAAATTGCATAGAATTAGTTTAAATTCAATAAATAAGGGTAAAAATCAACATAGTTATTAAGTGTCCGATTTAGATCATGTTTGGTCTCAAAATTTAGAGAAAATTATGGAGATTTTGGAAATGTTTTTAGATTTAAGAAATGTTAAACAGGAAGAAAGTTATAAGGTTTTAAATAATTTTCGTAATTTAAGAATTGTTTTAACCAATAGGAATTAAGCAAATATTTCTCGTAACTAATGAAACATTCGAAAAATTTGGTTGTCGAGTAAAAAGATATAAATACAAGCGTTTTCAGCTTCTCTTGATCTCTTGATTTTCAACTTTTGCAACAACTTGCCAGAGTAAGCTGTTGCGAAATGTTTTGAAAATATAATTTTAAACAAAATTTAAATCACATCGGGAATATAATAAAATGCGGTTTAGTTTCGGAAGTGATCATGAAACAAATGATAGTCTTTTGTTCGTGAAATTATTTTAAATAAGGTTAGTTTACCTTTTCGAACCATAATTCGGAAGTTTCGTTCAGTTATAAAAATATTTCTGCCGTTTCGACTTTGTTTATTTAAATGTGAATCGTATATGTTGATGTGCATACTAAATTGTGGTGTCCATAAGTTATTTTCATTATACACCTCGTTTATTAAAAAGTGTTTAATTTACGACAACCATCCATATTCCATGCTCATTCAAAATTTACTTTTGAATGTAATTTATTATAGAAGCAATAAACCTAAAACAAAGATTCGTCAACATTCTTATATTAATAGTGAAACTTACCGAAGTGAATAAGCTAATTATCTTAAAGAAAGCTTTGGATGTTCGAGAGGCAGAATAGCAGGTTGCAGCAGCTGGTGTTTACAATCGTCTTGTGCAGCAGTTACCCACGAAGAGAAGGACAAATATGTAAGTACTTTGTTGACATTGATACTATATTGTTATGTTCACAATTTATATCCTTTGTAATAACAATGATGTGCAACAACAAGTATGCATGTTCAAAGGGAATGTTATTTGTTCTAGAAATTTAAATGTTTTCTTGATAATTGGGTTTTTATTAATCAAACATCTTTATACTTACTGGTTTGTCAAATTTCACTTTTCTTTATGATAAATCATGTGGTTGCGTATTCACTGCGCATGCTCACATATATTTTTAAAAGAATTTGTTATGTACAGGGTCTAACAGAGATATCTATGCGAAATAAAGATTATAATCCAATTTATTTAATCAATTAAGATTTTTTTTTAATTAATTAGGACATTACCTTAATGTATCTTGATCATGTTAACTATGGTTATTGTAGTCAAACAAATAATTTAATTCAATTTCATGATAGTTTGTTTTATAATATTAAAGGCAGGTTCCTTCTAAATTTTCAATGATCACTATCCCCTGTTAGATGAGTCTCATTGTTCTACCGGGTTATATATTTTTAACTATAATAATAATTAAAATATTAATATAAATTAAACCAACATCAAACCTATATTAATTAGTTCAAGGGGAATATCAGTAATATATATATATATATATATATATATATATATATATATATATATATATATATATATATATATATATATATACTTGTAGGTGCTTTAACATAATCTACAATTTTAATTTTATTTGAATCGTTGCTTTGACGATCAAGAATTAATTAAAAGTAATTTCCTTCACTTATCTCTCAAAATTGAGTTGTTTTCAAAGCAAATCACTGCATACAATCTTAATTTGCGCACAGTTGTTTAATTTTCCATCTAAAATTATGCTTAAAAGCACATAAATTTCAAATTTGAAGTCATAGTTATAGTACATAAGTCGTGCGCATTATGGTAGCATTTAACTAAATAAATTCACCCACCAACTGTATGAACATAAACAAGCAAACGTCGCACTATGCGTCAAAATTTTGGCTCCCTATCTTAAACATCGTACGTCATCAACACTTTTTAATATATTTAACCACCAATTTTAGTTTTAAAGGTGACGTAGATCTGAAAATTTGCCATCACCTTCGTCCTTATTGTAGCCGATATTCGCAAGGGACATTAAATGAATTAATTAAGAAATAATATTTATCACATACAACCAACTTGAATTGTGAAATCGTGTTGCAAAACGTTTCTAAATACTCTCAGCTTTAGGTCTTGCTAGACTTTAATGTGATAAAAATACTTCCACATCTGTGAAAGATTTATATTCGAACATAGCCCTTATTGTCAGTCAACCAATTGTTTTACATCACCATATTTCTAATTAATTTAACTAATATCTAATATTGCAGCTTACATCAATCTACGTTATGTTGAAGTAACAACTAAACCTTTTATGTGATTTCCGTGTACGGGCTTTTTGTTTTTCCGCAAAATTCAAACATTATTTTATCCACAATTATCTGTAACAATTTGAATTATACAAAGAACCTAATGTTTATAAACGAAAACTTGTTTAACAAATTAATCTTCGTTCAAACGTGAATGAATTCATTATTTGTATTCTGCACAAAAACAGTAGCACGCAGTAATGTTCGGATACTTTTAATCTTTTACAAATGTTATATTTCACACAATTCTTCAGTGGCGTGACATGAGTTACGTTTCGTAAAATATGTTTTAAAAAAAACTATTTGTACGCTAAAATTCATCTACGTGATGTCTACATTACTTATACGATATAGTTACTTAATGAGTCAGTCATAAGCCAAAATATTCTAACACGGTTTCTGATAAGGTTAGTATTATCTGCAATATAACTTGTTTCATGAATCGATATGCTTAAAATATCCCTCGCGATGAGCCCAGTTATGGTCATGCTCATAACAGCTTAAATACAAAAATATGCAGTACTCTTAACGCAAGGTTTGAAAAAAAATTTACTTCATCCATTGAACAATTACTTTGGTTTGCTTATCTTTGTTTACTTCATCATTAATAAAGAATGGAGAGCAAAACTTACATTACATTGCTAATATTATTTAAATTAGTAAAAAAAAGTCATATTTTATGAATTAATGATAATAATAAATCACTTTGAGAATATGATTACTATATAATTAAGTGGAGATATTAATACATACATTTTTGGTTCTAAAGGTAAAGCCACAGGTTATTAATTAATCGCAGATCCACTTAAGTGAAAGTGAAAGAAAAGCAAGAAATTTTACGTGTTATTAATCGTACTTATCTTGGTTTTATAAATTTAATACTATTATAGTTAAACGTTTTACATTAATCTAATTCGTAACACCCATGTTCATTCTTTCTTAAAATTGCTATTAAAGTAAAAAAGTTTAGTCACCTGAGTTTAAACGTTTGTATTTCGAAAGCTATTAAGCCGGTTTTAATCAAACAACTTGCATCACAACCGATATTTATTTCTGTGTATGTGAACGTCATTTGATATTTTTGTTACATTTAGCTAAGTACTACAGCGAAATAAATTCGAGAAAGCACCATTTTTTACCACTCTTCACGCATTACCAATCTTTATGAATAGAGCTCGGGAAATATGCAAAATGCATATATAGTGCATATAAGAATATTTTGACAGAATTTTATAAATGCATATGTATCTATTAAAAGTGCATATTTTGAGCGATTTTCGGAATGAAATCGCAAAAAAAAATTAATTGCACTTACTTCTTTGTGAGCAGGTAAAGTCAGTACACCCTGCGATAAGGCGGATACCGCCGTAAAATTAATATTATGGGTTGTTGCCGGAGGCTTCATAAAGGAATTTTCGTAATTTGTTTTATTAAAATCGCCCTTGATCTTTATGAAGGGAAATATAATTGATTTTAGCCAATAAAATCATTTGCTGCCAGCACCCTTTTAATTTAAGGTTCGAAGAAAAAACTTGAATTTACTTTATTTAGTTTTATTCCAATTTACTACACTGAAGTGTTTATCAGAAGTGTGTGAAAATATAAAAACAAAGTGCCAATAGATCTGTTCTTTTCAAGAAGTGGATTAATAATAAAACCGATTTTTCGTATATGTAGTTCTTGCAATAAATGATATAAGGTAAAATGAGTATTTATTTCGTTGTTTTGTTAATTATACTAAAATACATAAAAGCATGTTTTAGTGCTTATTTTGACTGTTTTTGATGCATATTTGCATGCATATTTTAGGATTCTTTCATTGAATAGTTCCCGAGCTTTGTTTATGAATTAATAATTAAAACACTAATTAATGGATTGCTTTAAGTTTTAGGTAGATGCCAAATTACACCTTTGTCTAGAGGTTGATGCTGATTTCATCACTTTCTATTATTTAAAAATGCCACGCTTGTTAACTCTTTTATTCTAAGCGTTATACGCAACATCTTTACAGGATGTCACACGTATGCATGTTTCTACCGTATATTTGTTATTAGTTTCGAATTATAGGATATTAGTGCCCGACATCAGAAATGTAGTACAGTTCCAGAAAATGTATGTGATAAAGTATAAATTTTGGAAGCGTTTATTTTTTTTGTATTGAAGGATATTTGAAATTATTACAAATGGTAATCGCACTTAGAGTCCCTATTTCGAGTACGAAACATAGTTTTGGTTAGTTTATAAGTAATAGATCGGAGTTCTAAATTAAGATTGCATTATCTCTTTTACTAGTTTAGTAGTGGGTTGATTAGCTCATTTGTAAATAATGGGTGTTCGTATTTTTCTTCAATTTAGTTAATCATAATAATGATCGTTAAAATGGCGCCGTTGGAAAATTATATGTCGTATTAAAATTGTTATTTTGTAATCAACCGTAGTACAGAAAAGCATATATTGCTTTTATTTTTAGATTTAAGACCCAGTGTCGAAAATATCAACATAACAGAAATCAATTTCAATGATAACATGAAGGTTGTTTTTACGATGCAACTTTTCCCGTTGGCTCACGAAATCCAGTTCATTTTTGGCGGGTATTAAAATTTAAGGAATATATTGTCATGATTGGTGGATTGAGATGAAAATCCAATGTAGCGAAAAGTAGAACGTGTTGTGACCTAGTCGTCCTAGTGCCAAATCCAATTTTAGGTAACGCGTAACGTTCGTGAAAAAGGGGTGTTAATAAGATCCATCTTCACAGAACTTCGGTTAGGAGCAGTTTTCTCCATCAACCCTACCGAGGGTAGTCTCAATCAACACGTGATTAAAATATCGTAGAATGTCGTTTGTTCCGAGGAGCACCCTTAAGCATCATAAAAGAAAGGTGTTAAGTCTTAGGACCTAGTGCTTTCCCTTATTTTTGGAAGTGAAGTCGCCTTTAGTGCGGAGGAAATTAAAGCATCCCTTCCGAAACATTAAGACCTTCAGGTTCTCAGCTCGATAATAACTAGAGAACTCGCTGTATATAGAAAAGTTTCGCGTTGTAATAAATTACGTTCAATTAACTGTATATATTCAAAATAAAGGTAGTGAACATCGTGTAAATAGAAACGTTAATGTACCATATAACTAACTGAATATCAATCAAACGCTATACTTGCTGACCTTCATGAAGGGGTTGATTCAATAAATCGATAGTTCTAGCGTGTTTACGGAGACGATCACATCGGTAAAGCCGCTGCCCCAGTTGATCCTCTAGGACCACACCGGGTACTGTATAAAGAAAGAGGGTAATTAAGAGAGGCCCATTGATGAAAGGGCTTAATCGAAATTTAAGGTAAACACTTCCGTACATGTTTTTGCTGTGTGGTGACAATTATAATAAGGTGATGCGGTTATTTTTTTGTATGTTCGAACGGTTGAACACGCTTTTTTTTAGAATCCAATTTCCTAGTACTTAACTGTTTAATTCTAATTTAAGCATATTCATCCGTGAAACAGTTTTTTTATCTACTGTGTTAACCACTTTGTATCGAATAATTATATTACGGATACGTGGAAAGGTGAGACACTGATTATTTGTTATTTTATTTGGTCGTAAGAGTAAAATTGCAATAATTTAGGAATTGCTGAAAATTGGCACTAGTTAGTATAAATGATGCAATTTATGTAACACCACCAGGTTGTTTTGGTACATTAGTGTTTGCTTAATTACAATATGCTTAATTAGGTTAATGAAATGGATATGTTTTCTTTGGAGTGTGTACACAGTTGTGAACCTCATTTCTTATTATGGCGTTTTAATTATTTGCACGTTAGCTGTTTTTTTGCTAAATAAATGAGATAATCTATGCAAAGCCGCATTTTTTAACGAAGTAAAAACGCACGAAGATTTAACAATTGTTTATTTCGATTGTAACGTAACATTTAATGAAAGATGCGTTAATGCATAATTTTAATAGTTTGAGTGCATTTTGTTATGAGTTGATTGATATAATTTCAATTGGTTATAGATTGGAGTAAATAGTTTTCTTGCCATCGAATTATAATTTCAAGATAAATGCGCGTGCGCGTGCGCTCCGGTGCGGCGGTGAATGGGGGATTAAGAAAACATCACAAGTAATTTTTAAAATCGAATTTATTAATTTAAAATATACCAATAGAAACTTACACAATTACAATTATTTACAAATAACATACGGAAGATGTCCTCCATTTTGTTCGACACATTCCCACAATCGTGAGCTAAGGTTATTCATTACATTTTGAAGTGTGGCTGTAGGAATTGTTGTCACTTCGTGAATCCGTTCTTTAAGTTCCTGCATATTTCGAGGCAGGGGTGATGGAAAAACACGTGATTTCAAATATCCCCTGAGAAAGTAATCACATGCAGAAAGATCTGGTGATCTCACTGGTCAAGGAATCTCTCCGTTCTTAGAAATTACATGATTAGGAATTAAGCGTCGCAGAACAGTCATTGAAGCATTGGATGTGTGGCAAGTAGCACCACCTTGTTGGAAAAACATGTTTTGGTAGTCAGGATTACGAGCTAATTCAGGTTAGTAGTATTCAAACCTGTTAATATAGTGCTAAGAATTCACTGTAACTTCACGTTCATTATCGTCCTAAAATGGTCCTTGATGACATGGCACACGAGACTGTCACTTTAACACTGTGAAGCGCATTTTCTTGTATTCCTTGTGGATTTTTTCGTAACCAACTCCGAAAGTTCTGCTTATTAACGAAGCCTGAAAGATGTAAGTGTGCTTCGTCACTCATCCAAAGATTGTTGACAGGCTCTGCATTGTCATTCACCATGTCCAATATCCGATTACAAAAAGCGAAACGGGATGCGTGATCACAATTATTCAGAGCATGCACTAACTGAATGTTATATGGATGGTACTGGAGATCGTTGTGTAAAATCCTCCTCACAGTGTGTCCAAAAATGACGAGAGATATTGCGTGCCGTCAAGCTGAACGGGTGGGTCTTCTTAATACAGCCGTTGGCACATTGTCAATGTTCTCTGGTGTACGGATACTTTTCACATTTCTACTTCGTCTCTTCAGAATTGAGCGTGTTTACTCAAAGTTATTAACCCTTGTATTTATGGCATGAGCAGAAAATAACGAGTTATTATGCGGAATGTTAAAATGAATGCGAAATGCTCGCTGCGCGGACACAACTATCGTTACTTTTACACAACGTGATCAATCTCAAGTGTACTGCAGTGGTATGACAAAAATCCCTAGTTGTTAATATTGTTGTGTTTTGCAGTTGGTTGCTTTGGATTTTTAGTGTGGTTTTAGTCGTTTTAATTTATGTCAGTTTATGTCATATTATACCTTCGTTTTTCACTTTTGTATTTTCTTGAGTTATTTACAAACTGTCTATATCAAGACAAATTATATATTCTGAATTTCAAATTGTGATATCGAATTTACATTTACATGTACTGTAAATTTTATTTAATTATAATGAAATTATAACATTTAAATACTTAAGATTCATTATTTTGTAATAATTTAATCCAATGATTAAATAATATTTTATTTATTTTGTTGTATTTTATAGGGATGCAGTCTAATCAAATACAAAATAGTCATTATTTAAATTAAGATAATATTTTATAATATGTGTAAGTTAATGACCTTCATACAGATTTGAAACTGATCGTAGTTTTTACTCGAACCATGCTCTAGAGTAGCTAGAACAATACAGCTTCTTACCAACCTATCAGTGGTACCAACTTAAATATTTTGATCACGTGGTATACACTTGAGATTGATCACTCGGTAATAAGCTTTAACTGCGTACGCTCGATGTGCACCGCTCCACGACTCCATCGTGACTGAATGGTAAGGCAGACGCTATAAAGATGGTGGTAGTCGCATTTCCCCACCTTGACTACAATAGGCTGTTTGCAGTGTTGCCAAATCGCTCGATCCACCGCCGAACGTATTTTCAATCACCGCCGCGTCGAAATATCCGTGAACGGATTCGCGAAGAACTGACAATAGTTTCTCAAGCCACACTTCAAAATGTGATGAATAACCATAGCTCACGAATGCGGATGTGTCGAACAAATTAGAGGACATCTTCGGGATATTTTTAAAGAATTGTAATTGTATAAGTTTCAATTGGTATATTTTAAACTAATAAGTCTCTATTTTCAAAATTTACTTACGGTATTTTCATAATCGCCCGATTCACTGCCACATGCGTAAAGTAGTGATAAAGTAAAGAGATCGAAGAACGATCGATTGAGTTAGTTGAAGCACGATATTATATTACGGTTTCGTGCAAATAGAATTTTGTAGCCTTTCAGGCGTAACACAACATCTGAAGGTCCAGGACCCATCTGTAATTACGTCCACAGGTGACCGAGTTGTTTGAGTATTTAGACGAGCTGTAAACCTGCGTAATGAGGCCCCGATTCTGTTAATTTCGAATACTTTGGCGACCTTTCCGGTTTAAGTCAACCCCGTTACTTATGTATGACAGTATATCCGAGAGCACACAATATTAGGTTAACAACACGCCCACCCCAACCACTGAGCACCGCCAACCCTAACCCCTTTATTTGTTAACCTGTTATAGTGCCATTTTATACCGTAACAGATACTGTACATTAAAACCAGTAAATACGGAAAGATCTACTTTTTCTTAACTTATATAATTGCTAACCAAGGTATAGAATTAAATACTTCGTTGAACAAAGATAACGTCTAACTGAACGTAGAGATAACAGGGAAAGAAAATTCAACGCGCGACCTTGTGTCGCCTCTACTGAGAAATCGCAATTTATATAGTGCGGCAAAATGGTTTCATGTATTAATGCGTGCATTTTTAAGTAGGAAAGTAGTATTAAAATAGCAATAAAAGCCGAAATTTCTAGATCTCGAAAACTATTTTTTTCAAATTACATAATAAATACATTTATATACAATCATCGCTATCTTTTTGTCCATCCTCCTCAATCTCCCGAAAATCGTTATCATCGTCATCATCATTACAATCGCCTAAATTTATAACTAATGGCTTTATGCAGAAGTCTACTAAATTTTCGTTTCTCTGTACATACCTTTGACTTTCTTGGCATGATGGACACAATTACTTCAAACGTGTAATGTTAACTTGCAAAGCTCCAAAGCGTCCTTCATTTTTAACATTGTGCTTTCCTTTGCAACTGTATTTTTGACATCAATTCAATCGTAATTTTTTTACCACTTTTTCAAACAAATGTTTTTTTTTATAATTGTACATACATACGAGATAATTTCAAAAGTGAAGTCCTCGTTATTTCGTTAAATGAATTGAATTGCTTCGTTTGTTCAACCATTCAATTATATTTTGTTTTCTCCAGGCGGCTGTTGGATTTCTAAAATGTGGATCTATGATTGTGTGGTACGTTGATTTAGCACAATCACCAATTTATCAGGGATTACTTCGAATATCTCTCGTAACCATTCTTCATAATGCTATTTATTCATTTCGTCATGGTAATCAGCCGAACCTTTTTTTCCAACGAAGCATTCGGTAAAACCTGGTAAAAAGACGTTTTCGTTGCCAATATCCAATATAATCCGTTTATTTCTTGAATTGTTCCTCGATATGCCGCTTTTTTAGCAGCTATTGTAGTAGATTTGATCAAGATTGTCCTGTTCTCTAATTTTTTATGAGTAAAATTAGTTCCTTTTGCCCACCTTTTTAAAGTGGTGGTACATACTTGTCGACTATGGTTGGAAACCTTTTTTCCATATAAGTCCCTGACACTGTACTTGCCCCTTCTTCAATTGATACCCCTGCAACATTTCCTTCACTGATCTCAAGCATTCCGCAGTACTATTTGTAACTTGATTAAGAATAATTGCATTTACGCCATTTTTTCCGCTTCGAAGAAGTATTTTGTAACGAACATTTTATGTTTTTCGTTTATTTAGTTGTAAAATATAAGAAAAAAGGGTTTTGGTTATTAATAATTTATAAGTTGTGGTAGGCAACTTAATTTGCATTTTGGTGTAACTTAAGTTGCATATTTTCTTAAAAGTTTATACTTCCATTTCGTAGAAGTACCTTCTGCACATATTTCTCGCGCATAGCTACATCACCTAATAGAATTAGCGTCCTTTTTAGCATTGCTTGATGTACGTTGTTTTATGCAGAAGCCATTTTTGGTTTCCACCTAAATTTTGTGAAAAGTGCCATTGATTTAATGGTAAGATACATTTAACTCGTATTATATTAAAATCTAAAACATTTGCTTTTTGTGGGGCACTTTGATACTTTTACACTTTTCCTACTTTTACTTTTAACGTTTAATTTTTAATTTTACGTACACTTTCATTTTATGACTGCATTTTGCATTTAATGGAGATCTAAATTTAGACCACACCTTTTATTTGAACCTTCAAGAGTGCAATAAATTTTGGATTATTCTAATTTCAAGGAATATAAATTTGTAAGAAGTAATTTCAGCTTTGGTATACTTTACAACGTAAAACATTGAAAATACGATATATTGCGCAACATTGATACGAAGATTACATCATCTTTGGTTTGCATTTCCGCATTCTTTATAATAATAATCAGAGGTTCTCAAGAAGTTGTACAAAATTTTGTAACAGGCATTTATAACCCTAATGATTTCTTAGTATAAGACTATTTTTAAGAATTATTTTATATAATTCCCAAATTTAAATGCTTAATAAACATAGTTTGTATATCTTTTATCTTGATATTTTGGTGAATTTTTTATTGTATCCTCGGTTTAGTTATTCCGACATAATAAAAAAAAATAACTTGGCGTCCGAGATAATTTTTATTATTGTTGCATTGAAGTTACTATATTGATGTTAAGTGGAAATAAATAAGCAGAAATATGTGGTAATTAAGCAAATCAAAAGGCATGAACCAGCCTGCTTTAATCTACCTTCTGAGCTAACGGCATTATCTTTTTATGAATGGTATGTGTCTCTAGTTATTTTAACGATTTTTATAGAGAACGCTTTAAAACATTGATTTACACCATTATTAAATTTTATACCATTTATACCACCTCATTATAATTTTACCTTTAGAACAATCAGTTTAAACTCGACAGACACATGCTTAGGCATTTTTCTTTTTGGTAAGAAGCTGCTACGATGTACGTATATATATATATATATATATATATATATATATATATATATATATATATATATATATATATATATATATATATATCTCAAATAAGATGTCACTTCCGTATCATGTATCGGGCGGACCGACTTCCATCAGAAGGAAAAAAGATGAAACGTGATAAAAGCATATATGGGTAGAAGGGAATGTGCGTATTCCGATTTCGGCCAGAGGGGAAAACATTTTTTTAATTTTGTTTTTCGTATATATGAGTAGTAACACAGTATTTGGAGTCACTTCCATGCTCATAGATAATCATGCATCGTTGTCCCTTTCTACAGCGTTGCCAGCTGAAAGTACGTAAGTACAACCCACATTGTATGCAAACATATCCAATCTACGTTCACGTTTCATTATAAACTGCACTATTTACGGATCTGTACTTATGTATGCATGTTGTCATGAAAAATCTTATGCTGCTGTTTAAACCTTGTACTACTTTGAAAACTACCATCAATCATATTTTTAATGATTTTTCAATGGAATGTAATCTGCTGAAAAATGTATTTTTAGAAATAATTTTAAATGTAAACTTCTTACCATATTTTTATTGTTAAACCTTTACCTAGAGGTATGTTTCGTACTTTTTACTTACACATAATAAATTATAGTTTTACTTAGTTACTTTTTATATTATTGTCTCATTATTACAAAACTATGATTTACAATTTTACAAATTACACTTAATACACTTAATAAGAATAAGAAAAAATCTGATTCTGTTCATTACATTTGTGAGTTCTCAACAGAAACCAAATCAAACAGCATATCGCAAAAGCTTGAATTGTTTCCGAAATTGCGCCAGCTGAAAAAGTTTAACAAAGATTAAGAAAAATGATTCCCTGAAATTTAATTAAGTGAGCACTTGTTTCTTGATTAAATAATGAAGGAATAGAATACGTACACAGTTGACAATAAATTTGTATCCATTAAGTGAAAAACTAACTGTTGATCATCTACAGATTTATATAAAAATAAATCAGTTCGTCTCCTTAGAAGGTTATTTAAGCTAATTTGTTCATTATTTTCATTTCCTAATTTTACTACGTCGTAAATAACTTATTCCAGTTTTCTGTTGCTTAGATCAATATTATTTATGTATTTATCATTTCTAGTAGTGTTTATCTTATTAAGAGCAAATTTAGTATACAGTGAGGAATATTCAGTTGGAAATGATGATGAGATAAATTTATAATTTTTATTATGTGTTCCTAGAAGCCGTTCTTTCCCTGTAATGCACAACTTGAAAAATATTATCAGTTGTATATTCGCCTTAGATGATGTCATTTTTTGATGTGGCCCAACGTACACATATGTTATAGGATCATGTTACTTCCTTTTAAATATGTAGTAAGATAACATCCTTGTGATACCACATTGCTTCACGTGCAAGGTGCGACCGAAGTAATTCCCGATTCAACATTACTTATAATAAGCTTATAGGGTACATCGCCGCTTTACGAAGTGCACGGAAGGGCGGAAGTAACTAGGCGATTCAAATGACGAGCAGGGGTGAAATTAGCACTACAAAGCAGTAAGTATTTATTTATTAATATATTAACTAGCTACTTTTTTTTTATTTGAGCTTATGTTTGTTTCGGGTAATCCCCGATTTCGTTGTGATTTAAAATCTGCTGCATTTGTCATTTGGTGAATAATTAAATAAGTTTTTAACCTTCCGTTTGACGGTTGGTTACAAAATCACACCATTTGACGGGTTGGGTCTCTCGGACCCACACTTTGTCTTATTTTTTTGTACTTAAAACACACTGATATGCCTAGTGTCTAGTACGCATTTGTTAACCTGGTCTATCTAGCACTGCTGAGAGTAAAAATAGTTGTGAAAAAAACATTAACTTGGGAGGTACCATTTATTAGAAAAATCGTACATATGACGCAAGTTTTCGAAGCAAATCATAAAATGAAAAAACGGAAAAGACAATAGCAAAATACATAATTAAATGTAAAGTATCTATAATGGTGAATGAGTATAAAAAATATATAAAATTGGTGTATATTGTAACAACCCTTTTTGAGTTGTATTAAAATATACCTTAATTTAAGGTCTTTCATTTATTCAGTTGTACATATAAGAAAAATTTTAATTATTTTTACATTATAGCTATGAGGTAGGGAACTTAATTTGCATTTTGGTGTAACTTAAGTGCATATCTTCGTAAGGGTGTATATTTCTTAATGGTTTATATTCCCACTTCAAATTATTTTTTTGATCATTTTATTCGCGCATTACGTCATCGTGACTTAATTCTTTGCGCAAATCCTTTCGTGCACGACTACCTCGTCTAATTTCAAAGGATCCATTTTTTTCACTTCCTGATGAAGGTTGTGAGAAGCATAAAGCTTTTTTTGGGTTTTTCACCTAAATTTTGTGCAAGTGCCAGTAATTTGATGGTAAGATATCTTTTAACTCGTAACACTAAAAATTAAAACATTTATTCTTTTCAGGCACTTTTATTTCACATTTACTTTGATTTACACTTACAATTTAAGTAGGCATTTAATTTTACTGTTGCGTACGCTTTTATTTTATGATTGCAATTTTTATTTGAAAATTTCCAGAAAATGCATTAAACGGATTATTCAATTTCAAGAAGAAAATTTATAAGGATAATTGCAGTTTGGGTGTGGCTTACAACGTAAAGCATTATTTTAAGATATTACGCAATATTGTGGCAAGGATGACATCACCTCAGTTGAAATTTCCGTAATCGTTTAGATACCAGAGGTTATTAAAAAATTTGTGTGCCAACATATTACAAACAGGTACTTAATGTTTAATGATTATTTAGTAATTTGAGGTTTTTACAATTAGTTTTTAAGATATATTTTATTTAACCCTATTACTTTAAATATTTAATAAACAGTTGTATATTTTTTATTTTTTTACATTTTGATAAAATTTTTAGTGTAGAACTCGGTTTAATTATTCCGAGCTTTATTAAAAATAACTTGACGTCCGAGATCATTTTTATTAGTGTTACATTGCAATTTTTTTATATTGATGTTCAGTGGAAGTAAGCTAGCAGAAAATTGTGGTAATCAAGCAAATCAAAAGACTGGCCCTATGTTAATCTACTGATTTGAGTCGAAGGCATTATTTGTGGTGAATGGTTAGTATCTCCTGTTAGTTTAACTATTTGTGATCGGAGAACATTTTTACTTTTACTCTTATTTCATTACTATGTATTAAAACACCATTTTTATATTCTATACCATCACCATTATTTTATAATATATATTTGACACAAAATTTTGCATTGAAAATAGTATGAGCAAAAAGTAACTCCATCAAGGATACGTTGGAATTTGTGTTATAATACCAGAAAATTAGAAACTGTCATTTGACGTTTGTTTGTTATTATTACAAATGTCAAATGACAATTATAACTTTCTGCTGTTGTAATACACATGACACAAAGGTATCTTTGATGCAGTTACTTTTTGCTCATAGTTAGTTCTGAAAACAATATTTTTTTTCATGAATTTGCAGTTTGAGCAAATGACTGAAAAAAAATGCTGTCAAAACCTGTTGTACGCGTAATTTTTTTACATAGTGAAGTTTAAAGTGAAAATGAATCTTTGTTATTGACATGTTACGACTGTTGTGTCATTCGGGTAATATCAAGTATGTATGCAATAAACACTTGTTAGATTTGCAATATGCAAATAAAATAGTTAAACAAGTAAAAGTAGTGAATAAAGTGGTACCTTTAGAATGATTTTTGATAAAAAAAAACAACAACTTATTTGAACACTGAAAAAAGACTTACACGAATACACGGGCTGGTTCTCACAGGTCCAAAAACCACTCTGGCAGCCAAACGACAGAGGATAAAATTAAAAAAAAAATTAAGAAAAACATGTCTTTATTAAGGCTAAATAAATTAAAAAATTATTTAAAAAATGCAGCAAAAATAAGGTTTGCCTGTACCTCACAGACCGCGCCCGTCAAACGTAGGGTTAACAGTAAAGGTAAATCTCGCATTTTAAGAGAAAAAAACATAATATGCCATTCAATTAGCTAAAAATAACTAAATGAATTTAATAGAATACAGTTTTATTTCAATTTGTTTGTTATTATATACCGGGTGTCCCAAAAGTATGGAATATTAAAAAAGCGAACTCAACCGGTCTTTTTTTTAAACGCTAAAATCCGTCGATTTTGTTTGTTAAATTTGAAATGGCAATATAGATTTTTAGAAGTGGAATCCGATAGTGATTTTTCTTCACTTTATTATCATGCAAATAAATCATAAGGTTGTATCATTGAGTATATATATTATACTCAATGGTTGTTTGATAAAAATTCTGAGAAAAATCGAATTGAAATTTAATGTGGATATTATATTGATCATCACCCACTTGCAGTCGTAATTACAGTTGGTAGAAAAAAACTTTAAATACGAAAGTTACAGGATTTTTCGTGTTTTATTTTTTGGAGATAGCAAAAGAAAAAAAAATTGTTTTCACAAAGTTATGGAAAGTATATGGATTAAATCTTTTCTAATAGAACACCCTGTATATTGTTAGCTAGAATGACGGGTCTTTTCATCCTGGTTTCCAAAATATTAATTTGTTGACATTTAGTTCAGCCGCTTTCAAAATAGTTCAGCTTAAAGCTTATCTTTCGGTCACCGGGTATTAGCCATATTGTTTACTGGGTGGTCAAGTGTGCCTTGATTAAAATTATACAGTTTTCGTTTGCAGTTGTTTTGACAACAGTAGTTACGGCAACCGTACACATATTTCATCATGTTTCTGTTATTTAGCAATAAGTGTGTTGCATAATTTTATTTGGATTGAAACTATTCAAATCTGTTATTTCAAGGAAGAAAACGCCAAATAATATTGCAATAATAAAATTGCAAGAGTTAGAATAACTACCGTTATCAAAACAATTGAAAACGAAAGCACTATAATTTTAATCAAGGCAGACTTGACCACCTCGCAAACAATATGACTGATGCCCTGTGACCAAAAGATAAGCTTTAAACTGAAATATTTCGAAAGCGTCTGATCTAAATGTCAAAAAATTACTTATTTTTGAAGTCAGAATGAAAAGATTTTTCATTCTAGCTAACAATATATGGGGCAAAAAGATTCAACCCGCATACTTTTCGTAACTTTGCGAAGACATTTTTTTTCTTTTGATACTCCAAAAGATAATACATGAGAATCCTACAACTTTTGTATTTAAGTTTTTTTTCTACCACCCATAATTACAACTGAAAGTGGGTGTCAAAATATGATGAACATAATATCACAGATCAGTACTAATTCTGTGATAATATCTACATTAAATTTTCTATTCGATTTTTCTCGTAATTTCTATTATGCAATCTTATCGGTTTATTAGCATGATCATAAAGGGACGAAAAATTACTATTGGATTTCATTTCTAAAAATCTATATTGCCACTTCAATTTTTTTTGTGATGACGTCATAACTAAAAAACAAATTAAAGTCGGGTGAAAAGTAAAGGTGAATCTGACTTATTAATGTGTATTTTAATTAAAATCGACGGGTTTCAGCTGTTTAAAAAATACCGTTCGCTTTTTTCGATATTCCATACTTTTGGGACACGTACTACATATACTATGGTGTATTTTTAGAAGATAAGGAAAAACAAATCGAAGCCGCGTCAGGACTGGAATCTTCAAATGAAACGTATCAAGCAAACAATGAGCTTTACCTTCAATCAAACTATCTTTTCGAAGAATCTATTATCATTGACAAAACTACTAAAAAAGTCACAGTAAGAAAAAAAATGTTTTAAGTTGGTATTCTACATTTTCTTTTTGAGTAAAAATACATTTTTCTACAAGATTAGATTAATGAACAAAGTTTTGACGAAATAGGTATAACCGTTCTACAAGCAAGATTAAAGAACGATAGAGTTGTTATCTTGGATGTTCAAAACCTAAAATTGGATTTTATGAATAATGGTAAATTACCTGCATTCTAAAGCAACTTATATTGATTATATTTGCAGACATTAAATTAAATATACACACTAAACATAAAGTATTCATAAGGTGAACTCCATTTGACTTTCATAAAATTATTATTTTCCATTTGTTAATTACGTGGATGCAAATTAATCTTATCTTATTCTAACTCAAACTAAGACCTTAATAACAATATTTTTATGTTTAAAATTTAAACCTAGACGCAAAAGGTGCAGAAATTATTGAAAAATATGCTAATTATACCAACCGATTAGACTATGAAACCCTGCAAGCAAGTGAAAGCAGTTATGTGTCCCCATCTGAGACAGACGATTCCAATAACGATAAGGATTACCTTCCTGATTTTGAAAATGACAGCCAAAGCACGGAAAAAGACTCATTCGTACATGCAAATGTATCTATCAGATCAAGTTCAGAAGAAAGATTTGTAATAGGCAAAGTAAGCCCTATTGCAATGGAATTGGCATCAGCTAATATGAATATTCAAAAAGCTATTTTTTCTAACAGTGAAGAAATTTCAAACAAATCACAGAAGGTAAAATTTCTTAACCAATTTTAGATGAATAATTTTTAAAAACATCAATTTCCTACCTTTTATTTTCGTATTAATAGAAATGCAGTCAAAGTTCTGTTAAAAAAACTCCTTACAGCAGTATTTTCAATTTGCAACAAAACATTCCCGAAGAAATTACTGAATCTTTAGCAAATACAACCAATGTAAGTTAATTTCATACATAAACAATTTTGCAGTAAGCTACCTTTTATAGCGAGAAAAGAAACTTACAAATAGATAGTTCCAATGGAAATTTTGCGATGACCATATCCCAAATAAAAATTTTATGCGTCATTTACAAAGGTGACATAAAGATGAATCTGAAGTAACTGATAATTTCAAGTTTAAAAAAGGAAGTAAAGAGAGAAGAAGAGCTTTTCAATTGTTGAGAAATAATGCAAACTTTGATCTGTTCTTAATTGGTGTGGTTAAAACTAACCATCAGGTTATAGTAACAGATGATAGAATAGTGTTTTCTACCCTTGCCCATATTGTAAAGGAATATTTTCCAAAAACTATTTAAGCAGGCACGCTAGAAAGTGTTTCTCAAGAGACTCAGTTAATTCCAAATCAAATGTATTTACATGCTCCCAAACAGTAACGGCTTGCGCAATGGATCCGGTCAACGTCATTTCAAAACTTAATGTTAAAGAACAGGTGCGGATAAAACTTGCAAATAATTAAATTTATAAAAACTATGTCTATTTTTAGGCATTTGATTCAATGAAACTGGATGATATAGCTTCCGAAGCAAAAAAATATTTGCGAATTTCGGAGAATCCTACTTAAAAAGGCACAAAAGAGGGCGAATGGCTTACGCTTGTAGCAATGGAATGCGCGAGATTTCAAGACTGTTGCTGAGTTTTCACGAAATTGCGAATGATAACAAGATAACGTTAAAAGAACTACTACATCCTAAACATTTTGATAACGTGTTGTTGGCAGCTAGACTAGTAGTTGGTTTTGACTATGAAAAGAAAACATTTAAAGCTCCAAGTTTAGCTATGCACTTAGGCACGTCTTTGAAAGGAGTATCGGACGAACCTATGCACTTAATTTTGAAGCAAAACAGAGGTTTTAAATGTAAATCGACTGAAGATGCACAAACTTGGTTGACCAATACCAAATACTTTAAATCTCTTGTTGAGTCAAGATGGAATATTGAGATGGACTCGTTAGCAAGTAAAGAATTACAACAAATGCGATGAAACAAGACTCTGCTTTTGCCAATAGTAAATGATGTAAAAATATTCAGAGATGCCGTTACCAAAATGGCTGGAGAAGCAGTAGACCAGCTAAATAATGGAAATCATGATGAAAAAGCATTTAAACAGTTAAATCAATGCGTGTTATCGTTGCTAATTATTTTCAACAGACGTAGGATTGGAGATGTTCAATATCTCAAAATAGAAGATTACCAGACAAACAAAAAAAGTGATTATACAGATTTTGAGAGTGTATTAACTGACACTGAGAAAGCTTTAACTAACAGTTACAAGAGAGTTTTGAATTGTGGCAAAGGCTCTAGGGCTGTGGTTATTTTAATACCACAAGAGCTTGAAGTTATGATCAATGCATTGTTGAAATATCAGGATGAATATTTTCTGGATAAAGAAAACAATGCTGTTTTTGCTATGCCTGATAGCAAGATCAAATGGCGAAAAGGTGAAGTGACATTACGACCATTAACCAAAAAAATACGATTGCAATATCCAGCAGCAATTACTAGCAACAAATTACGCAAGAAAATTGCAACTGTGGCCCAAATGTTAAATTTAAAGCCGGAAGAAGCGAAGCAATTTGCTAATTTTATGAGGCACACGCAAAAAACCCATGATGAAGGTTATGAGTAAGTTACGAACAATTAGACATTTTCATCATATACAGGGTGTCTGTAAAAGGTTTTTAAAACCTAAACAAATTATTTCTCACTAACTATAGCATTTAGGGCCTGGGTCTTTAAGTCTAAAACTTGCAAATGCCCCCCCCCGCCCCCCCCCAACCACAAAAAGTGTCAAACACCCTCCATACGTACATTTTTATTTTTTATACTTTTAGACTTCCTGTTGATATTTAGCAAACGGCTAAAGTATCTAAATTACTTTTAATGATGGAGAAAGGAACTGTGCCGATTGAAAATAATGGAAAATCCCTTGATGAAATAAATGTTGAGGCAAACTTAGAATACGTCGAAGAAGATATAAACCAAGGTGAAGAAAACGACAATCAATGATTTTATGAAAGTCAAAAGCCAGTGGAAATTGTGGAAGATATTCGAGAAAACGGTAACGTACTCGTATTTTTTTATTCTGCAGTAATAGAACAATGGTATAACCATAATTTATGCTTCAACAACTATAAATCGATAATGCAAAACAACGAATCATTTTCTATTATTATTACATATTAAATGTGTGTATATTGAATTTGGTTCAGATTGAAAATGATGTATTTGTTACTATGTATATCAGTTTATCTCTTTTGCCTTAAATTTCGTTCTAGATTTTCAATACATTCTCTCGGAAAACGTTAGAAAGGTCACTGGTAGAACTTTTTAAATTTTTCTCATTTTCTTATTTGTTACCATTTCATTTTCAGATTTATTACTTTCAGTATACACTTAAGTTCCTATAAATAGAGAGAAAAATCTCTCTAACATTGAGGATCAAACTTCTGCTAAACGTTTTAAACCTAATAAAGGACAATGATCAAATAAGTAAACTACATAAACTACTGCTATTAAGCGGTTCACTACTATTTATATATTTTACATTGGTCTAATAAGGATTTGCTTTTACTAAAAAAGGAATTTTCCACATACATTTCTAACGGCATCTATCCTTCTGGCGAACAAATCAAAGAATTTTTAAATAAAACTGACATTGATCGTACTGTAGCAGCGGTAAAATCTAAAATTCAGCACCTGATTAAAATAAAAAGCAACTCATATTTAATTTTCCTGGAATTTTTATTTTGTATGTTTTTAGTAAAATATAAAATTATATTCGAACAAGTATTTTATTCACTTAAATAAGATGGCGTCCTGCCACCAGCACCTATCGTAGTTGAACTATTTTGTCACTTGAAGGCCTTGGAATGCATTTTCAGTTAGGTAGATATATTTGTTTTAAAAGTTAAAATAAGTGTAAAAGTTCCTAAAAAAGTGGTTTTCTCATTTTAAATTTATTATTTCCTTAATAGATGATAAATTAAATATTAGAAACTTCTTTCTACAAAGTTTTAAACTTTATTTAACTTTTAATGCAAATATATCAACCTAACTGAAAATGCACTTATATCTCTCTTATTCCAAGACCCTTCATTAAAATTGTAAGCGCTAAGCATAGAACAAAATCTCAGTGACTGACGCCAACGTTGACAAATTTTGGAAGTTAC
>JARFJB010001206.1:65000-100000 GCA_036346205.1 Vesta saturnalis | reverse complement strand
ATGCCGTGTCTAGTGTTCAACTGCATATCTTCCAGGAACAAATTTAGATGTTCTTCTAAAAAATTGCGATATTTTGCTCTTGTTAGCATTCCATCACTTACATACGGACCTACTAAGTTGGTATTAATTATTCCCATCCACACGTTTATTAAAAATCTGTTTTGATATTTTGTTTGTATGATGGCGTGTGGATTCACATCGCTCCAGATATGCAAATTATAAGTATTAATAATTCCATCCCGTGGGAATCCGGCTTCATCAATAAAAAGTACCTTGCTAATAAATCCAGGTGTTTGTTCTTGTTTTTCCAAAAACCACCTCAAAAATGCTACGCGAGGAGGATAATTTGTTTCAGACATTGCGTGCACTTTTTGTAGATGGTAGGGATACAATAATTGCTCTCGCAGGATGTGAACTGCAGATTTTGAAATACTCGTTTCCATAGTAATATGTTTAGTGCTTTTTGTAGGATCTGATTCCACTATTTCCAGTAGCCGTTCCTCAGCATGAACTGTTCGATCTTGCCTAGGCGTTCCAATATGGTGCTTGGTTTTAAATGATCCTGTGAAGTACATTGTAAGGTAAGGGGGATTTAATTGTGATAGAGCTTAATTTCATCAAGTACCTGTTTCAAGTAAATTGCTATGAAGTCTTATAAAAGTTCTACGATTCGGAAGCCTCCTATTAGGAAAGCGATTGACATAAAGTCGTACTGTTAAAGAAGCATTTCCTTCTGACAAACCATACATTAAATGCATGTCTGCACACGCCTCATTAGTAAATGCCTCCATATCTCTACTACAGTTTTAGCGGTATTAACTTTTTTCAGTTTTTATTAACCGATTTACATCAACAATCAACAATCACAGTCATTTCCATAACAACAGAGAAACGTCACTTACAAAATGTTTACAGGTTGTTTTTTTTATTTAGAATTTACGTTTTAAATAAATTAGTATTTTCGAAACCGTTCGAATTTTGACTTTACCTGTACAATACAGGTACAATAAATTCCAGTTAAAATTATCATTGAAACTCAATTTTTAACTTCTGACTTTGATGGCCGATAACTACATAACGAAGACAGAAAAAATTCAATTGAAGACTAGGGTTATTTTGAGCCCCTCTACGTCCTAGCAGTTTTGACTACACCTTTCTGGACACCCTATATATATATATATATATATATATATATATATATATATATATATATATATATATATATATATATATATATATATATATATATATATATATATATATATATATTTGTATAATGTGCATTGTTACGCTAGAATTATATGTAAACCCTACATTATGAGGAGAATGCCTTCCTTACTGCACTGGCGTAGTAATGCACATTCAGAAATTTGGGTTTTATCGTGTTCATGATACCGGAGGCAATTAAAATTGTAATGATATTCTAAATTATGTTGCTAGTTAATATTGCCGTTGTCATTTTTTTCATAACTTCCCTGAAAATTTATTTTTACGGAAATATAACCTCAACCAAAATTCTAATTATTTCTAATACCAATGCAGTAATTACTTTTCTAGTAAATTATAACTAATGTAGAAGTTATTTCAAACATAGTAGTTCCTTTTGAAATTCTAAAAAGTGTTAATAAATGCCCTTTTACGTCATAATTCAAAATCAAAGGGAGGGTTATATTGAGGGCGGTCTATAATAACATCAGTGGTGCGGTAGACGTTGGAAAAGGGTGGTTTCGAGTTCTTACAATGTGTTTATTTTAAAAAGTTGAGTGTTTACTGCAGTGAATATGTTTTATATCGCTTGCTAACTAATTATTTATTGTCGTATTTGTTAGGAGTTGTTGTAATTTTGTAAAACCCCAGGCTGATTTCCGTATATGTTCCTGAGCCCTTATTTTATCAGTTAATGTTTAATTAGCGTGGGCTCATGACACGGTGGCGGATAGTGACCCCGAATCGTTGAAAGGCGCTGTCTTCTGGAGTCCCAGGTGTCGACCTAATACGAAATCATGGCCTTATTGCTAGTAAACCAGTTAAGGGGTGATCTCGGCCTAAATGCTTAGGTAGGGCAATGAGAGGCATGGGCTGATTACTGGTCCATTGGCTTTGCAGTCTCGTGGCGGGGGCTGGGGCAGGTTTGTATCCCAAACTACATAGTGGCGTATTAATTAATTAACACGTATTTATAGCGAGTTCCAACGAAACAAAGGCATATGTCCTGATGACACAATTATTGCTGCGAACGACGAGGGATGTACCAGACTAACCCGGGGCGCTTGCCACCCGGTGAGTACTTTGTTTGTTCTTAATAGATAAACTGTTGTGACATCGTTGCATACACTCAAACGATCGAGATGGGCGGTCTTTACTGTTTACCCATTCTGTCCGCACAAATCTCCATAATATACGAGTCCATTGTTATGAATCGATATCAAAGGCAAGTTTACGTAAGATTTGTCGCAGTTATAATTTAAAGATAATGATTATTTAATTATTTAATAATTTAATTCGCATGAATTTGTTTACAAAAAAAATCGTTCCCTCAAATAACAGCACATTTTTCAAAACCGCATAATCGTATAATCACGAGATATTTTAAGAAAATATTTTTACATTTATGTTATTTAGGCAATTCCTTAATGTTTTGACAAAAAAAAGTTTACTTACTTCACGTAGTAAAAACTGGTCATGTTTGCTTGTTTGGGCTATTTACAAGAAAATGAAAACAATTTGTTACAATTTCTTTTTGGGAATAGGTTAAGAAAGAATCATACTACCTAATTCCCGAATTTTATTGATTTGCATTAAAAAATAAAATATTTATGAGCCTATTGAAAAATGATCCGATTTATAGTACCTTGTTGTTAATAAAACTCAACAGTTTTAAAACTACGCCAATTAAACACTTTAGAATTTACATATTTTAACAAAAATATATCAATTCTTAATTAAAAAAAATTTAGGCAAGTAGGCACCACCAGTTTTGTAAAATAAGCCTTCAAAGTGAAGTGACTAAACTTTTTACTTTGATAGTATGTAGTATAACATTATTTGAAAACAGTATAAAATAGATAATACAAAAAAATGCTATAAAATAAAATTTTAAAACAATTGTATTTCATGTTAAACTGCCTAAAACGATATACTTACTAGTGAAATATTTAATTATTTATCATCTATAAATATTTCTTATTCCATTGATAAATGACTTAAAACTTCCTTTTTAAGAACTACAAAAATTTCTTTTAGAAATCAGAAAGTTCTAAATTTATTACAGTTTGATACACATTAACATTAACAAAACTTTTGTAAGGGGACTAATTTTTTACTGTTATTTTCTAATGGAACATTAATTCTTTAGACTAATGGTATAAATATATAGTTATAAATTACATTCCAATTCAATAATAAAATAAATGGGTGGTTTGTTTGTTTGTATCTAAAGAATAAATTACGCCTTTTCTTAATACGTTTCATTTCTAATAACGATAAATAAAAAAAGAACTAAAATACCTGCTACTGAATTTTCACTAAATTAATTTCTTTAATTAATTTTGTTACACTCTCTTCATTTATCCAGACATTTTGAGATCATCGCTCCGTCTGGACGAGTACAGATAATGCATACTAGGATTTTGCTTTGGAAAGGTTCATTACATTACTAATTAAAACGTTATGGAGTTATTCTGTTTAATAAATTATTACTCTACATAAATCACTTTACAAAGTCTCGATTCCGAGAAAATTCAGACGTTACAGTAATCCGTTTAAATCCAATTTTGTTTAGTCTAATAAACAGAACCTAAACAAACTTAAATTTGTTTTTGTAGTCTTCCAAGTTCTGTTTAAATTAGTGCCTGAAATATATCCAACATTCAGTTTAAAACTAAATCATTAATATATTATAGTTTTATGGCCACATTTAAGTTATCCTTAAAACAGTATTACTACTTGTGGTAACAGATTGGAAAGTGCTACAGAATAATACAAGCAAAAATTTGTCTAAAAAAAATACGAAATAAGTATAATCATAAATAAATTCTAATTGTGCTTTAGAATATCGTTAATCTATCAACATTTTACTATATTTTAATATCGATTTAATGGCTTCAGGGACATTCGGCTCTCAACTTTTGACTTATGACTACCCTACATGTATGAAAGGATAAACACTACTGCAATTATAAAGAAAACACAAGCAGCTTCACTGACTATGCCAATCTCAACTCATACTTTTACAGTTATTGTACAATTTTAAGGCCAATCAGCTGTTCAACACAATAGCTGTGGTTTCCCTGTCAGGACAACATTGTCTAATGAATCTGAGGGTATTCGTACGCCAGGTCCTTCTACCCACAATTACGTATCCCTCAATGATTAAACCACCCTCATAGGAAGAGGGTCTGCAGCAGCCTTCTAACGTCAGACAGAAGCAATAAGCTTTAAGTCCGAATACGTAACTCCAATGAATTAATGGGGGACTTTCAACGTTGAGGAAGACCCAGATTACGTGATCCTCGTGCATAAGATGATGGGTGCTTAAGGTTCTCCTATAAAGACCAGCCACGTATCCTCCTGTGCATTAAATCACCCTCCTCAAATATAAGGGTCTGCAAGGGTCTTCCAACGACAGACAAGGGCCACATGCTACAAGACATGGATACTAACCCTGCGCCTGAACATAACCCAATGGGATAAAGGAGGCCTTCTAACGTCGGTCGAGACACACGGCAAGCACTTAACTAGATTAGGAATCCAGACCAAATACGTATCCCCCAAGAAACACAGAGGTCTTCCAACGACAGACCAAGGCCACGTGCTACGTAGCATGGATACTGAGCCTATGCCTGAACGTAACCCCCACGAGATACAGGAGGCCTTCTAACGTCGATCTAGTTCTAATCATCCCTAATAGTTGCGGGACCGGTAGTACTTAAACACCCCCACATCTAACATTCTTAGTAAACATTAACATAACACTACTTGAGGTATCTTTAACATGTGATGTAATCATACATCACATCGTTAAGAACGGCAATTATTGTCGTACTAACATGCAAATTAATCACACATAATGACACTTAATGTAGGTGCCCATAACAATGCAAGAAAAATGATTACTCTATCTGTACAATAATAATGCAAGTTAGATATGCTCACCTTCAACGCACAAAAAATAGAACAGCACTATTCACAAAAACACTCAATTACGTACTGAACATTCCTTCAAGTCAATATTAGTAATTTGTATATCGATTTTGTTAACGGCCGTCTCTATTAGTTCATATGTAACAACCCTTTTTGAGTTGTATTAAATATACCTTAATTTAAGGTCTTTCATTCGTTCTGTTGTAAATATAAGAAAAATTTTAATTATTGAAATATAGGTATGTGGTAGGCAACTTAATTTGCATGTTGGTATAACTTAAGTGCATATCTTCTTAAGGGTATATATTTCTTAAAGGTTTATACTCCCGCTTCAAATTATTTTTCTGCTCAAATACGTTTGCGCAATATGTCATCGTTGACTAAATTCCTAGCGCAAATCCTTTCGGGCACGACTACATGATCTAACTTCCAAAGCATCCATTTTTTCACTTCCTGGTGAATGTTAAGAGAAGCAGAAAGTGTTTTGGGTTTTCCCTAAACTTAGTGTAAAGTGCCATTAATTTGATGCTAAGATATCTTTTAACTCGTAATACTAAAAATTAAAACATTTGCTCTTTTCAGGCACTTTTACTTTTATTTTACTTTCCTTTCTTTTATTTTTACTTTGATTACATTTTAAATACGCATTTAATTTTACTGTTGCGTACGCTTTAATTTTATGATTGCAATTTTTATTTTAAAATTTCAAGAAAATGCAAACGGATTATTCAATTTCAAAAAGAAAATTTATAAGGATAATTCCATTTTGGGTGTAGTTTACAACGTAAAGCATTATTACAAGACATTGCCCAATATTGATGCAAAGATGACATCACCTCAGTTGAAATTTCCAGAGGTTATTAAAAAATTTGTGTACAAAATTTTACAAACAGGTATTTATGTAGTGATTTTTTAGAATTTAATGCTAGTTTTAAGATATATTTTATTTAACTATATCATTAACTGTTAATAAACATATTCGTATATTTTTTATTATTTTACATTTTGATAAAATTTTTAGTGTAGAACTCGGTTTAGTTATTCCGAGCATTATTAAAAAATAACTTGGCGTCCGAGATCATTTTTAATAGTAAGATAGCAGATTTTGTGGTAATTAAGCAAATGAAATGAACCTCTCCACTTAAACTACCGACTGGGACAAAGGCAATATTTGTGGTGAATGATTAGTATCTCCAGCTAGCTTAACGATTTGTGTTTTAAGAGTACTTTTTACTCTTATTTCTTTATTCATTTATTTACAACCAATTTATTATATTATTACGATAACCAGTTTGACCACAACTTTATACATAGACCTGCATTTTCCCCTAAGTTTAATATAGTGACATATTTATGAGGTCCTTATTTTAATTAGTATACAACGAGCTCGACAAAAAAAGGAACGCATGTATCGAATATCCCATAATAGAGTGAAGCCCGGTATAGGCATTTTTTATAATTGTTCCCAGCCCTCAATCTGGGGGTTCCAGTGTCTCCATATAGCCACCCCCTAAATTTTTTTTTCAAATGTAAAGATACGTCAAGTGATATACCGTGTGAAAGCTTGCATTAAGAGGAATACAACGCAGTATTTATTTTCTCGGGCATTTGAAAAATAAAGTGAAAAAACCTAAATGAACAACTTTCTCTGGCTCATTGGTATTTAATTTCGAAAATGATTGAAATGTTGGTAGTTAAAAATGTACCGTAGTGATAACGTGCATTTATTATCGCAACAAGCCTGATTTTATCGTTTAAGGAAAAAATCCTTATCTTCTGCGTTTCTTACACTCACTAAATGGTTTTAAATTTCGACGATGCTTGAATGGTCGGTAAAGAAAAATGTGCCGTATCGTTGATGCAAAACGCTCTTAATATTCTCTCTTTTACTCTAGATTTTAGTTACCTGTTTGCTTTGTTAGCATCCACATTAGCAAATCACAATACTGTCTCTTCCTTGTATTTTTCGTTGCTCGTTTATTTAAGTAAACAATTCCTCTAGTGTAGTTTTCACATCTTCACATCGTAGTAAGTTATTTAGCATGGCTTATATCACGGAAGCCCTTCGCATTGAGACATTAATGATGATCCCATATGGTGACCGAAGTCGCACTCAAACTGAGGTATCTGAATTATTTCAAGCAAATCATCCCGATTTACTGTGGTTTTCTCAAGGCACAATTAGTAAAATAGAAACACGCTATAGAGAATTGTGTCATGTCAGGTATCTGCCAAGACAAAGAAGAGAGGCAGTTGACGAAAATACAAAGCTGAACGTTTTGTTGGCTATTCAAGAAAACCCCATCAGTTCGGCACGGCAATTAGCGCGCGATGATGAGGTCAGTCATAGAACTATTTCAAAGGTTTTAAAACTGCAAATATGCACCCTTACAAGATGCAAATATTACAAGAATTGACTGATGAAGGTCCAGACCGACAAATTGAGTTGTGTGAACGAATGACGGACTTCATTGACCATTGTCACATACAGTTGGAATGGATTCTCTTTTCGGATGAATGTATTTTCTCTTTGGATGGTGAAGTGAATCATCACAATTATCGTTATTGGTCTGACCACAACCCCCGTTGGATACCGGAAACTCACACGCAACATCCACAAAAATTAAACGTATGAGCTGGGATTTCTATACTCACGGATGACCTGCTCCCAAATTTAAGGGGTCTATTTCTAAATAATAATCCAAATGACTTGGATGAGAGAATTTGGTTTCAGCAAGATGGCGCTCCATCGCACTATGTATTGCCAGCACGGACCTATTTAAATAAAATTTTTCCAAATAAATGGATTGGTCGAAGAGGTGCACTTGAATGGCCATCACAATCCCCGAATCTTAATTGCCCTTGACCTTCTTTTATGGGAATATTTGAAGAGTAAGGTTTATGCTACATAATCAACCGTCCTTCAGGATGTGAGGTACAGAGTTACTGCAGAAATCAGAAATATTCCACAAGGCATGTTTCAAAACGTGAGAAATGTCAAGAAACAAATGGACACCATTTTGAACATCTTTAGAGTTACAAGTGTACCCCATAAGAAAAGATTTTTTTGCAGAGAAGTCATTAAATCGTAGTTTAGCTTAAGAAGGTTCTCAAGTGAAACTTCCTTTCCTTAGAGAGTGCGTTTATTTGTTTATTATTTTTGATTTTTCTGTTCAACGAAATAATTTTGAGAAAATAAATACTGCGTTGTATTCCTCTTAATACAAGCTTTCACGCGGTGTAACACTTGACCTACCCTTATATTTGAAAAAAAAAGTTAGGGGTGGCTTCACCTCCGGAGGTGGATATAAGGAGAAACTGTAGCCCCAGATTGAGGACTGGAAACATTTATAAAAAATGCCTATCATGATTTTGCTCCAGGACTTCACCGTTGACGCGACGGTTTATTATGGCTAAACGGTAAAAACTAACATGTGGATTAATTAAGGGTATATTTAAAATTATTCTGAAATATACAGTGTTTCCCAAAAAAGTGGGGCGTACAAAATTATATTTTTTCTTATGGAATGCCCTGTATTTTTTGCATTTTTGGATTATGCATAAAAAATAAGGTGAACTGTCTTAAGCACTTCTTATACGTAAACATTAGGGCTCCCGAGATATTTTAATTTTTCGGAAATTAGGTCTTAATAAAATATTGATTAACTGTAAAACTAATTTTAATTGTATTATTAGATTAGTAATAGAAAGTATTGATGTATTTGTAGTTATCTACAATTCTGCATGGAACGTAAAGCACTTATTTAATGACGTAAAGTCTAATGTGCTTGTATTAAATAGAACATGTATTTTATTCTTTTACCACGAAGTAAATTTGATTACTGTGTAAAAATTATAAAGGTATGTTATACGAAGGTGTAGTAGCTTTTAAGTGATTTTCAGTTCTTTTATATATATATATATATATATATATATATATATATATATATATATATATAGAGGGTGGCCAAACGAGGAGGGAATGGAGGATTGTACAAAGACGAAATAAGATTGAGAAATGATTTTTGGACCACGGATAGATATTAATAGGTATTACATTTTAAAAATATTTTTGATCATACAGGGTGTTTCATGTTGTTGGAGCAAACTAAACTTATATATTTTTTAATGAAACACCTTATATATTATTACATTTTTGGAAAACCCATAAAATACGCTTTCATTTGATACAAAACTGTATGGGTCTATCTCCTTTGGTTTTAAAGATATTCAATTGTTTTTCGGATTTGTTAGGCGATTTTTGTATATTTCAAAATGGCAAAAAATGTTTGGTGGTCCTGTAGTACTTTGAAATATCTTAATTTTCAGATTTTTTTTTAATAAGGTACAGGGCGTGTCACTGTTTGTAAAAACAACTTTTTTTTTTTTTAATAGCACCCCATGATGTTCGTGTCATTCTGTGCTTTGCTTGATATTCTCTCTTTTTCATCAAGCATATTAAATTAATTATTAAAATTAACAATTTGCAAAATATTTTCAGTTTATTTAATTATTAAAATTAATAATTTTCAAAATATTTTCAGTTTATTTATGAAATTGCGATTGTAATGCAAAAGGACTGAAAATAGAGGTATTAAGTTGCCCATGGGATTGTAGTTTCTTACTAAAAAACATTTTTCAAGTAAAAACAAGAGTTAATATAACAATTACAAATTGATTTAATGAATTATTTTACATTTAAAACACTTTTTTGAACAAAATTAATGCATAAAATCTTGCTTCTAGGCAAATTTAAATCAGTCCTTAGTAAAATTTCTGAAGTACTCAATTTGATTGTGTTCAGATCAACGATTTACGTTTTTTACGTCTTTTTGTAAATGTAAACGTATAAATATGGTCATGGAATTGTAGTTTCATGCTAAAGAATTTTTCAGACTTAGCTATTCCTCTGCAAGAAGAGTGGGACGCTCTACCTGACAACTTAATCGACAGGATCATAAGGAGCATGCCCAGACGATGTGATGAAGTAATAAGGGCTCAATGGAGATCAACTCATTATTAATAGTAATAGTAATAATTCTTAACCATGGCTTAAGTTTAGATAATTGATGTTATGATTATGTTTTAGATGTTTTGTGGTTACCACATTCAATTGTTACTAAAGTTTCAATTTTTTTTTTCTTGGTCTATAAGAGATAGAGCTAAAATTCAAAAACTGGTATGATGATGAGAAATATAGGTATCTATTATATCATAGGGTAAATATACAGGGTGGTCAATCATGCTGTGGTACTCCGCTGCAAAAGTTAAAAAGAACCTGCTCTCGTATATCACCCTGTAGAGACGGCGTATGTAAAAAATGTAAACTGACATTTGAATCGGAATAATTTAGACAGAAATAATTTAAAAATCGCTAAATCCTTCAATAAATAGAAAAGCTACGGCTTTGTAAACTTGATCAATATTTAGGGTGGCTCATTTCAAATTCGGGTCTGTATATAACGCCTAAATACGAAATTTGAAACAAGCAATTGAATTTTTAGGTTTTCAGTCGGAAAATATTTTTTTCTAGGATTGCTTCAGACTTAGACGTGGAGGTTTACTCAACATTATCGTTTGGATTTTTTTCGCAAAACATAAGGCATACACACTATTTACTTAAATAACAATCTTTTCTTAACTTATTGTTCTGCATTATCATCAAGATAACATTAATATTTTCTCAAATCTATGTATTACTTTGAAACGTGTTTCTCTGTATCTACTAAATTGAGAGAGCAGCGTGGTGTAAGAATTTGATTGAGTTGTCTAAAAAAAGGTCTTGGTCTGTAGATGTGTCATCAAAGGGGAAAAATAGAAAAAAGTCGAACGATTCACGCGTGGCGGACCGGCAAAGGTGCATGAGCTCGAAGCTGAATTAGCGCGAAAATTTAACAGTGGCAACGGTTAAAGAAATCATATTGCGTTAACGCAACACTGGGAACTAGTTATTTATTTATTGTCAAATTGAAAATAGTTTAGTTTATTTCTGTGTAATCAGATTTAGAATGCTAACGTTGCAACAAATAATTTGTTTAGTGAAATGTTACGGTATTGGCGTTGTGACAGTGCGCAATTGATTCGTTTCATCAAAAGTGTGGTAATTTTTTTCTTATGGATCGTGGCAGTCTTTAAATCGTTTCATTTTATTAACATCGCATTTTTTTTATTCTGAATCGTTAGCTTTGCAATTAAGTAGTAAGTAGAAGAAAAATTATATTTTTATCAATTTAATTCAGAAATAACTAATTTTAAAAAAGACCAAATTAAGTATAAATATTAACAAAATGTGTTCAATTAATTCACCATTTTGTTCCAAACAAAGTGCTATTTGTAACATTTGTGAAGAAATCGTTTGAAATATGTCTATAACAACTCGTCTTAGATCTTCGACATCATTGAAGGTGTGAACATAAACATTTCTTTCAGATAACCACAAAGAAAAAAATCTAATGGGGTTATATCTGGAGATCTTGCCGGCCATGCAACTGGGCCGTATCTACCAATCCACTGGCTGCCGAATTGTCGATTCAGATATTCTCGAACAACCCATACATTATGAGCAGGTGTTCCATCTTGTTGGAATCAACACATTTGCCTTTCAGCTAATAGTATATCAATTAAAAAAACTTCAACATGTTTATGTAAAAGCTGAAGATATCTTTCAATGCCTTCATAAATTATTGGACCGAATAGCCTATTTCCCAAAATTTGGTGCCATACATTAAATCCAAAACGCATTTGATGTATTGGTTCTCTTTCTAAGTGTGGACTTTGAGTTGACCATTAATGCGTGTTTTTTCGGTGAAATAAATTATTACAGAAATAACTTTCATCCGTGCATAAAATTTCATGAAGTAAATTTTCATTAATTTCAGACTGCCCAGTAAACTATTAGCAGAAGGTTCTCCTCCATTCCATATCTCCTGGATGAAGTGTTTGGGTAATTCGGTATTTATATGAGTGAGATTGGTGTTTCTTTAGAATTGAATGAACTGGAGATCTTGGTACACCAGCAGTATTTTCAATTTGATGTTGATGGATTTTCAACAACTGTCAACAAAACCGTTTCATTTTGAGGGTTATGTCCTTTTTTGCGCTGTCCAACAAGTTTCTAAAGCATCCGCAGAGCTTTAAATTATCACATAGCCTTCTGAAAACCAGTGAGAAGGCTACCTTCTTTTTGGGTATTTGTTGAGGTACATTCGGCCAGCTTCTACAGAATGTCTTTGCGATTAAATGTTATATAAGATTATGTCAAACTTCTTACTATTACTGAAAGTTTCCTTCAAAAACTTTCAGCACGAACACCAAAAGCACTTATGACGGGTAGAATGAGTGAAGCTTTATTTGTAGATAGGTCATAATGTCACATCCAGCTAGGAAACATTAATTGCAAAGCTCACTATTCAGAATCAAATAATACGATATTAATAAAATGAAGCGACTTAAAGACGCATGTGTGTTACATTGTTGAAAAGACGAAGAAACATGCTATCAGAATTTTATACTAAGCCTGCAACGATCCATAAGAAAAAACAAAGTTGATGTTATTTTCGAGAAAACTTGAAGATGTACAAAAGCCCTGGTACCATATTTTGATTACTCTTGAAAAAGTGACTTAATAATGTACTATTCTTAATACCATATTTCTCCTATTAGCTGAGAAATTAAATAATTTCAAAATTTCAGTTTTTTTGTTAATATCGAGTGAGCCATGGCAAGCACATCAAACGTCTTTATCCCATTAAATTCAGCCGATAATAATAATGTAACTTTTTTGTAATTTGACCAAAGTCGTAACTCTTCAAATAAGTCAGATCCCCATGCTGAACATTTTTACCCTGGACACGCTGTGTTTCAAAGCATACATTAAGTGATATTTAGTAACGATAAAAAAAGAAATCTTTAATAAAGTGAATATTGTGAAATCATCTCGAAAATTACATTTCAAAACACTCCCTCCGGACGAAATTTTGATTTCATTGCAATATTCCGATACTTGATTAATATTAATCGTTTTATTATGATTGGCGAGGATATCTGAAATTGCTATTAAAACATACATTGTTTATACAATTTATATTAAAATACATGATCACGAAAATATATATTTATAGTTATAGGGTGTCTTGTTCTTGTAATAAAATTTACGCTTGGATCACAAGAAGTAACTTTGATACTGGACTTAAGAACACGGGACATTGAAGATTATGTTAACTATAAAAATTTGCTGTAGCTGAGTTTTAAACAATGTAAGTACTAACATTCTATATGGAAATTCAATCAAACTCATTATTATGTTCACTTACAAGGTGAAGTTAGTAAGGTGTATAAACATCCAAATAACATTAACAGACAAGAAGAATGTCTACGATTAAACATACTCCTTAAGCAACTATAACATATTGATTTTCGATATTAAAAGGATTTTCTCTTAATTTCAACTCTGCGTTATATATATATTGCACTAAAGCACGCAGGTACACATATTCAGTTTTGGAGGAATAAACGTTAAATCCTAGAGAGTTAGATACCAGATACTTTATATTATTCGCCACGGATGTAAGTATTTTTTACTTCTACTATTACAATATGTGAATTAACGAAAATATATTGAATTAATCTAAAATTAATAATCATCTGTATTGACCTATTATTTTGTGCAGTTTTGGTCAAATTATTCGTCGATTTACTCTACGTGAACCATTCCAACAAACTGAAAGTTTTTATGAAACCGTTATGGTATCTAAATAACATTTAGTTCTACGTTCATATTCTTTTTCCGTTACGTTTTTATTTAGATTCTAGTTTTTTACATAAAGTGATTTGTGACGGATGATTTGTGATTACAAATATTACCATAATTTTTACATAATTGCTCCCTAGATGTGTTGAATGTAAGCATAAACCATGCGATTACTGAAACGCAAATTTAATTTAAACGAAATTTATTGCACAATTAAATGTGACGAAAATTGATATTCTATATACACATTAAATGGTATTTGGTTTAAAGCTTTTTAGTGCCTTAAATTTCAACTCATAAAGATTATTTCGTATAAAATCGATTTTGTGGAATTCTCAAAGCTTACTTTAAATATGTGAGGTATGTTAGCTTACTGTTAGTAACAAAGCAAATTTGTGCATTCCATTATAACATTTCATTTTAAATGCAACTATAAAATTTCTAAATTTGTGAACGAAGATTGTTTTATAATAAATTAAATTTCAGTAATGTTAATTATTCATTTGCAATCGTTCGCAGGGGTAGGTACCGGGCGTTATAATTTGCGATTTGATTTGCGTAAAACTATAAATTTCGAAATTTTTAACGGTTTAAAAGAAGTGTATTGATTAATACTCATAAGCTTCTCCATAGAATATTACTAATATTATTGTGTAAGGATTGAAAGTGACGCTTGCAGTTTTACCGTTAGACACATTAAACTCACTTAACTTAACTTAACCTTCACGGCATTCCCTTGCTGGGTAGGCAAAACAATCCCTACCTCTTATTCATTTTTTATTCACAATCCCTCTCCATGCTTTCCTATCTCCGCAAACATCTCTAGCTTCCGCAAGATTACATTGTCTCTGACATGCCCTTTTATTTTTAAAACTCCTTATCTTTCTTTCCTTTATCATAGATTCTACTACATTCAGCCAAGTTTTACCCGGTCTACCAGGCCCGGCCTTACCTCTAACCTCACCCACGTATATTTGCTTCGTTAATCTTGCGTTGTTCATTCTCTCAATGTACTACTGTTATATCTATCCATTATCGTCTTTTCCTCGCCAAACTCCGTCATTATGCACTTACTCTTTATCTTGTCCCTTCTCGTTTTACTTTATGCACATCTCATACCCACGGCATTCATTTTTCTTTCATGCTTTTTTTGACATACCCATGTTTCACTTCCATACAAAACTGACGTGAAAAACACGCCATTATAGATTTCCCGTTTCGCAGCTAGGCTCATGCTTTCGTTTCTCATTATCGTCCACATACTTCCTATCACTTTCGTTCCAGCATTGACCCTTGGTCCATTCTCGCCTTCCATTGTACTATCTGCAGTAAACATTCTACCCAAATATACCAGCTCTACAATATCATCTTGCAGAGTAAATACTCTACTCTCCTTTCCACCTTCCCGATTGAACACCACAATCTGAGTTTTGTTCACGCTTACCGTTACGTCCATGCTCTCACAGACTGTTTCAAACTTCCTGAGAGCAGTTTGTAGCTCATCCGCACTGTCACTTAATAAGACTGTGTCATCTGCATACACCAGAAGTCGTACATTTGCGTCACCGACCATTACACTATTTGTATCGGTACATGCTTGTCTAACTCATTTATCCATATATACATTGAACAACCACGGTGACATTACACACCCTTGTTGCACTCCTTGCTCAATATTAAAGTATTAATTCACACCTCCTCTCACCCTAACACATGCCTGATACCGATGTACACTGCCCTTATTCCATTTATTAGACCTTCATTTACGCCATATTCATTTAATATTTCCTACAACTTCTCTCTATTCACTCTGTCGTATGCTTTCTCCAATTCTACAAACGCACAGTACAGCTTCCTTTTTACTCTTAAACACTGTTCGTTCGCCTGCTGGAGAGCAACCATCTGATCGACACATCCTCTCCCTAGCATGAAGCCACCCCATCACATGCTCATCCCAAATATTAGTTTGTGTAGTTTCACGTACTCTACCAATCAGTATTCTTCCAAATACTTGACCTAACACGCTAAACTTATTCCCCTGTAGTTCTTGCAATCACTCTTGTTCCCATTACTCTTACACAGTGGTACAATCATCGCTCTCTTCCAATCCCTTGGCACTCATCCACCCTTAAGGCATACATTGAATAGGTCACACAATTTTGGTATAAGTTTTGCACCTCCATACTTTAGCATTTCACCAGTGATTTCATATACGCCTGCTCCTTTACCATTTTTCAACCTTCCTATCATTTTCTCTACCTCATTTATTCCAATATCCTGCTCAGTTTCATTCACCACTCCTTCAACATTCTCCTTATTTAACCTTTCAGTCTTACTTTCCTCACTACTGTACAGCTTTCCGAAATACTTTTGCCAGCACTTCCTCGCCTCACAATCGTCCCGTACTATTGCGTTGCTCATATTCCACACTCCTGCGGCGCTGTTTTGGACCACGTTTTATATTTTTGACCCATTTCCAGAAGAGCATTTTGTTTACCTAAAAATCATTCTGCATTTTCTCTCCTTCCACAGCCGTCACTTCCTGTTTACTTCTTCTCACTGCATCCTTCGCTTCTTTGTTTCTTAGTCTGTACAACTCATACAATCGCTTTTTCTCAGTATCATTTTTTGCAGCAATCATTGGCATGTACGCATCTTTTTTCTTACATACTGCCTTTTTTACCGATTCATTTTACCAAGCACATTTTTTCTGTCTACCTACAGTCGCTCTTCCGTATATCTGCACGGCACAATTGACAACACCGTTTTTCAAGCTCATCCATACACTTTCAACGTCAGCGTCTTTTATTTGTTCGGTCCACACTGTTTCATTCACATTCAACTCTTTACTCACAGGATTATATAATTAATTAATATATATATATATATATATATGTAATTTTTTCACTTACATACTCTTCAATCACGTCACGTTTCAACCAGATTGCTCCCTACGCGATTCCTGGCTCTCGTTCCAACTACTTGACTTGCTGTAATTTATTTGCAACTAAATGCTTGAATTACTTTTAATTTAGATTTCCGAGTTATAATTAGTTTTCTTATTTAATTTAATATTTATTAAATCTGTTTTATTATTGTCGCGAACCGTGACAACTTAGCATTTCCATCTTCTATATTTCACTTATATTCAATTTAAGCGCAACAGTAAATAACGATAATGGCCCTGTTAGCCCCCCCCCCGACCTTAATTGCATACTTTTAGGGTTAATTAATTACAATTAAGATCAAACCTAGTAACAAAGGTAAGAATTTGCAGTCAAGGAAAAATATAGTATAAGGCAATATGCAACAAAATGGTATAATTAAACTTAAAATCACATATAGTACCAAAAATAAAAGTTGGATCAACCTTCAAATTTGAAAACAAAGAAAAAATGTTCAAAAACTTACCACTTATGTACGGATCTGTCATGCATAGTCACATATTTCGTATTTTATATTTGTGTCAGTACGATTTTATGAGTTTCAACAATCATCTGGTATGGGTTTTAAAACGAACCATTTTTCTTAGAAGTTCCAATGCCATAGCAATCCTAGATATTATTTACTCGCTTTTTTTACACATTTCGCACGTTACAAAATTCTACTGTTTAGATTATTATTATTTTTGTTTATTATTAATATTCAAACCGACAAAAATCTATTCAGTAACTTCGTACTTCTATTTAAATTAGATTGTTCCCTAACGCGACCTGCTGTTATTTATTTGAGAAAAGAAAAATTATGTAATTACTTTAATTTAGAATTTCGATTACAAATTAGAGATAGTTATTTGTTTATTTTATCTGTTTATTTGCTCTTTCTTTATACTTTGGATTACGGATTCGATCTATTTATTTAGTTTTATCATTTAAGCTAATAAAACAATTCTTATGACAATTCTTCCATTTGGATTTGTTATAGAAAGGGGTTCATTACAAAGATGAATCACATCTGGTATTTTTCCTAAAGTAACAGATAGGTATTAATGATTGTATTTTACTCCGCGCTACCGTGGGATAAAATATGTTATTTTTATTAGTTACACAAAAGGGTGATATTTGCGCTTTAAGTTTACTTTAGAGTTTTACGAGTTTTAACAATCACATTTGGTATGGGTATAAAAGAACCGCATTTTTTCGTGGAAATTTCATACTATAGCAAACTTAAATGTTATTTTCGCGTCTTTTTCAACTAAAGAGCCATTTACACGTTATAAAACTTCTACTGGTTAGATTATTATCTTTGTTTATTATTAATATTCAAACCGCTGGGTATAAAAATCTGTTCAAAAGCTTCCCCTTACCGTACAGTACTTTATTGATTTAGAAGTTGTGATTCTAACACGTATTTGTTTCCCTAACCGATGATAGAAGCTGGAACTACCTTAAACACGTCCTATCGCTTTGACCCACATTAAACTCAATTAATTAATTAAAAATTATTAATAATAATTTTTAATTACATGTTTACTTTTGAACTTATTCGTTAATAACAAAACTTTAATTAATTAATTCATTCTGGGGATACGGATGGCGGTCCTTCCTCTCCGGGGCCTGAAGTGGAATGTCTCGAAGACCACCCAAAGAAACAATACTGTTCAGCTCGTTTGAGGTTTGAGGTTAGAGATTTTTCATGATTGATGATAATAATCAGTTTTAGATGTATACGAGCTGTTTGTCCAAAAAGGAACACACGCGACCATCAATCTCAACGCACAGTTATTCAGTAGCGCTTAATTCACATTAGTAACTTTAATTTAGACTACTTTTCACAATCAATATTTAAGCAAGTAGCTGTTATATAAAACTAATTCAGGATTTTAAACTATACCTCATACTATACGACAGATTTTGATAATCTTGCAAAACGCAAAAAGATGGCGAAATACTGTGAGTTTCGCTTTTATAACCTCTCTATACAATTAGGAGAAGATTACCTGGTAAACCCAATAACCCGATTGTGGACGCGTCAATTTAATATTGTTTAAAAATAAAATTTAATATGATAATATAGATATGCTAACTTATTGCTTATCGCAGCACGGAGAGAATAGTACAACAAATGTATTACTTCGTACACAAAGAAAGAATTCATTTACACAACGGTTCTTTTAATAATTACAGATAATTCTGTCCATATAAATTTGAAAAATACAGAACTTGAGCGACAGCTGGTAGACGTGTTAACGTTGGAATGCAATTTTTTAAAGCTCAGTGCATCTGCAACAATAGCTAGTAAATAATGGCCACAATTCTTACTTATCATTACATTTTTTTATTTCGGATTAATTAGCAATGATAGTCATTGCAAAACTTATTTTGTTTGAGCAGGCACGATTATCGGAATATAGTATTTTTTATCAATTAATCGGTGTGTAGTGTAGTTTTTGTGTAAGAATAAAAATGATTTTGATTCGAATATAACGGATATTTGGAAACACTTTAAACACAATACAATACACTAACCATTGCAGATCTCCAATTTCATTTTATACGTAATCAATATTTATGTTGATTAGAAACTTTTACTTACGTTCTTGTTAATCACAGGAAATTGTTTTACGTTACTTTGGCATACAATTTTATTGACACGGTGCACCTAATAATAATAATAATAATAATAATAATAATAATAATAATAATAATCTGTACATTAATTATTCCACTGGCAGTTGTTTATGGTTGACATATTACACAGCTTTATAGTTTAGGCCGATCGTACATTGGAAACTTTGATTAAGTGTGGTTAATGAATAAACAATAACAATAACAGCTATCCTGATAGCGAGAGAAGAAGACATCTGGTGTGGAACAACACTGACTTTCCAACCCACAAAGTGGAAATTAAACGAAATGAAATCACTTTAATAACACTTTTTTTAGCATAATCATACCACTTCTTACGTTCGTAACGAAAATAGGCAACATTGTAAAAACAAAAACAATAATCTTGTCAGGTTGCGTTGACGCACCCTGTATGTAGGATGTTATAATGACGTGTATTACGTGTTTTGAGTACGGGTGTATTGAGTTTGAACGAGAAAAAAAAAGTTTGTGTATGCATAATGTATGTGGGTGGGTGATACGCCACTGGAAATTTAGGAGAAATATTATTCAGTATGCAGATAAGTGTATTTGAATGTTATAGAGACATTGGTGTTGGAATAAATAGATTCTGATGAATGTAAATGTGAAGAGAAATTTGTCGATGGGACGATAATGTTCGCTACTGTGTTGCTACTGTTGACTACTTGATAAGAAATGGAATGTTGGAAGATAGAGAAGTAATCTTTGCCAGAAGATGTGAGTGTATAAGTGTAGAATGTTTTAGAAAATATGTAGAGAAAGATTGGGTATGTTAATTGTTAATTATAGAAAGTTCTCGTAATGTTGTGCAATAAGTTTTGAGAATACGTGTATGTATATGGGATTTGAGACCTTAGACTGTACTTATTTTTGCAAAAGTTGCGGAAGGAGATCGAGCGCATGTGGGAAATAAGCGTTGAAAGTTGTGTAATGGTCCAGAGTGGCTACTGAATGAATGTGATGACGAGAAATGGCTTCTTCATAAAGTGATTGTAAAATTTGTAAGAACAAACATGGCGATGTATTGTAGTTATAAGCGTGGTTGTACAGATGGTAGCATCGGTCGGGACTAAGAAAGATTGAGTGAATACTATTGGAGAATATAGCAAGGAAGTAGGACATGTTTAAAGATGGATGGCTTAAGGTATAAATATGAAAGTCAGAGATTGACGTGGAGGGTTGGCTTAAGTTTTGGTTGTCGGTGAGAGACGCGCGCGAGGTGATGTGTGACATCAGAATGGGTTAATTTGGAGTTATATTTGTGAATAATATTGAAGGCAGTCATTGTTTAAACAACTGCGTAACCCGAAAGGGGATGAATCGTATAAGACATTCATAAATAAAACAATTAATTAAATTGAGATTGAAGATAAAATCAGTTTTTTTATTTTCAAGAAAGTAAAACGTGCGTAAGCAGATTTATAAAAGATAACAGTTATTACGTTATAGTGTTGAGTGCAGCGCGTGTTCTTGTACCGATATTTAGTTAAAATTATTTATGGGACCACCTTTAAGTAAACGAAATATTCATAGTAAATTAAGCCAACGTTAAGGTAATTTTATGTGACATTAAAAGTTTATTTGTGTTAAGGAAGGACTTAATTGTCTTAAAGGTTGCGAGAAACTTTTAAGAGGCAACCAAATGTGTACAGATTATTACGGTTTATTGGAGTAATAACCTCGGATAGTCGGACTAATCGCGAGTGCAGAAAGGAATAAGTGTTGGTGAAATTGAGTACTTGTTATGTGCCGTCGAGCAATTTAAGGAATACAAATGGACTACAAATAATTGATTTACGGGAAGAGAGAAGAAAGAAAAGCGTAGGATGAATGGACAATTTTAAGTAAGAATTATATGTAAGAACCTTGAAAATTTAGTAAAGCACGATTATCTTTTTGTTTAGTTGTAATTTGCGTAATGTTTAGTTAATTAATTATTGTTGAAGGAGTAATGTTGTATTGGTTGTTTTAGTATTAAGAATTTTTGCAAAAACACAAATTTGTATTGACAGTGGTTTATCAACCACGCTGTTTTGTGTATGGAAACATTTGTTTATCATTTTATGCAGGACAATATATATTTATCGTTACCTTTTTTTATTCTGTTGTTTATTTAGCCAGTTATGAGATACATTTGTGACGTTTACTTAATTGGTGACCTTTTTTTTTGACAAGTTAAATGTAAACTTTGCATATTTTGGATTTTTAAGATTAATGAACAACCTGAAAGTTATATTTGCCAGGTTGATTGCAAAAATTTTCATGTTAGTTTCTTTTAACGCAGTACACTAATGACGGATCAGGTGTTAATTAAAATTTCATTAAGTATAACTGAGAGAGATGAGTTTTGAGAACTTATATATTTACGAATGTCTAATACGATTCAGAAGTATTATAAAAATTAAATTAAATTTAAAAGATATCGTTCATGTTAGGAATATTAAACCTTCAAGGATTATTCTCGTTTGACTGTTTTGCAGCACTTTATCGCTATTATATTGGAGTAACAATTATAAAGCCGATGACATTGCTTTCTTTTGATTAGGAATTTTAAAAAATTAATTATCGATCATTGAATGAAGAACTATTTATTCATTAGTAAGTAGAAATTTAACTTTATATGTATACGAGGGATACGTAGAAAATACAACTGTTGGTTACGTGAATGCAGTTGAAGTTGAGTGATAAATTTTATTTTGAAAGTTTTGGTATACGAGGTGTATTCAAGAAGTTTCTAATAACCTGGGTAGTACTAAATATATTTGAGTCTGAGTTGAATTGTTTGGGACGAGTGTTTGTTTTAGGACCCTCGTGTAAGAGTTTACTGAGTAAGCACAATCCTACTTTCCACAATCAAGTAGGGTTAATTAACACCCAGCTTAAGACAATTATTTTAGCAAAGTTTCGATTGTGGTGGCGCCTAGAGACATATTTTCCCGGACTGAGCTGTTTGAATATCGGTGTAAGGTGTTTGAGCGTATTAATCATTCATTTTACTTATTATTTCGACCACGCCCATCTCCCTGTTAGCTGGCTTGGCAACCCGCTTACATTAGTAAGCATACACGACGCCTAGTGCGGTTTGGACGTGTAACAATCTGACAGATGGACGTTTAAAACTTGTTGCCAGATAGACGTTAATAGATATATATATATATATATATATATATATATATATATATATATATATATATATAAGATTAAAAAACTCCAAATCTGCTCGCTTCTATAAAATACCGATAATACAATTTAAGCATTTTCAATCCTATTAGCTAATTTTTAGAATTAGTTCGCTTTATATTAAGAAACTTTATAAAGAAGAGCTATATAAAATTCAATTTTCTTTAAAAAATATGTCTACACATTTTCTTATAAAATTAATCGTTATTCAGGTATTTAAAAACCTTAAAGTAACACTAAATTCCACTTTAGGCATTTTTTTGATGATAAATTACGCGCCGTATCAAAAAATTGTGCAAAATATAATTAATCGATACATGTAAGGTCTATATGTTGATATTTATGTACCTTTGAAATATACAGCTGTTTTAGAACAATCGGATAAAAACCAAAAACTGCAGCTAATAAGCCACACCTCTGTGCAACTGAATTTTTCACAAGATCTATTCAGCTCCAGGAGAAATGAAATCAAGCTTAAATACTTAATCCGCAACTGGCTCAAGTCGGAGTTTTGCGCTTATTAAACCTATATCTATTATAGGTAGTGCACTTCATCTCCCTTACTGTTATACCCACATGTAAGCAGTCTGATTGGTGCTTGAATGGTAGTCTGCTCTTGGAACGTACACAAAACGTCCAAGGCAAGACTGCAATGAGGACAGTCGTATTCTCCTCATTATCAACCTACTCGCCTGCAGCACCTTCAAACTGTTGTGTATACGTAGACCATGGAGTTTTTCCTTAAAATACCAGAGGATTAACTCTTTTTTTAGGTGATGACAATTTGCTCAATTTGTTGGCCCCTTGAGGGGCTGCTCTTTGAACTTTTTCTTCTTCCACTTTTAGCATATCACCTTTCTGATAAAGATGTTCAATTTGATTCTCTATGCTTTTGGAAAAGTAGCTAAAACGTACCGTCGTTTGCTCCTACGGATCTTGTTACATATTCACTAATCTAACTGTCTTTCCCTGTTAGTGATTCGAATGCTTTAAAACCCAGCACCTGCCGCCAATGTAACGTTTATTTGTTTAGTATTCGCTATAAAAAGAAATTAAGTTAAATACATTTGTTAAATGTATCGTAACTGTCACTAACAATAAAGTCGAATAATGTATTTATGTCGCGCACAAATACTTATTTATCATTTGTTTACTAACCTAAGTAACATTTACTCGGAACTGGCTCATCTGCAAAGCTTTGTTATATTTCTACAAACGTGATAGGTCGATTTACGTACCGATTGAGAATGAAAATTGCATGGGACGGTCTGGTGAAGGGCGAAAAAGATTAAGGTACACTCCAACACCGAGTCGGTGAGTGAACACGGACAAAATGGAATAGTGCGCCACTGCGTTAGCATAGTGAATTAAGACAAAGATTTTCCAATTTCGAAATTACGTTGACTATTTTATTCGCTAATATATGATCCATCAGATCACGTTAAAAAGTGTCAGCGATTAAAAAAAATTTAAATAGATTTCGAAATAGCAACGTCTAACGTCTTATCCATTGTATAACTGATTCTGATTTTATTTATTGGATTTGAAGGGCGAAAGATATAAATATATTAAGTCCAACACCTAGTCGGTAAGTGAATACAGCCACGATGAAAAATTGCGCCACAGCGTTAGCGTAGCGAATTAAGACAAAAATTTCTCAATTTCGACAAAACGTCGACTATTTTATTTGCTAAATCATTCATCAGATCATGTTAAAAAGTGGCAAGGATTAAATACAAAATTAGATCGATGTCTAACGTCTTACCCATTGTGTCTTTAGAAAGCATTTATAACAAAAAAAAAAGGTAAGGTCATCTTATAACTAATTTTTATTTTATTTCGGCTTTAAAGTTAAATAAAAAAGATAGTGTCTTCTTTTATTATCGAAGGGGAGGGGCAAAAAAAGTGCTTTAATGCGACCCTACTGATGTCCACGGTTACTTAAGTAACCGTGACTGATGTCTACGTTTGGGCCATTGAGAACATTCTAATCCTATACTGAAAATTATAGTAGAAAGTCGTGAAACCTTTAATACTTTGAGTTACTCATCGCTGCTATGTGGGTTGCATCAAGTCAGGCGCGTTACACTATAACTAAAATTTCATATTTATTGAAAAGATCTCATTTAATAAGAAAATTTACCTTAACCTAAGATGACCATATATGTAAAAAGGAAATGCGGGACATGGACGCATCACCCGAAGAATCTGAGTACCCTTCAGTAAAGGGAAAGGGAAGGAGAAATTTCTTTTAGATTAGATACAAAATTATGAGCTTTTCTCTATTCTAGGTGACAATTGTAGTGGTTGTTTATAGTAAGTTTTTGGGCATCCCATGTCATAATGCAATGGTGTCAAAAAATAAATAAATAAAAATTTATTTAATTCTGTACCTTACATCGGTTTTTAAAAGTACATAGTAAAATGGCGAAACGTTACTCATTTATATATTTTTCCATTCGTAAGATACCTGGGCGATCTTGGATATACTTAAAAAATTCAAGGCAATTCATTTCAAAATTATGTTTTGTCAATAAGTCATTTTAAAGTTCTTACAGTACGGCTAGTTTTTTCGCTGGTCCAAATTTTATTCATATCAGAGAAAATCCATTCCGTGGCGGCGTTGGATCCAGGTAAACACATGCACATTTCAACAATCTTTAATATGTTGTTGTGTGTTATATCCTCACTCTTGAGGTGGTTAAAAATCTCGACCCATTGTTTGCCAATAGAAACATAAATTTCTTTCCACTCCTTTATTTTTTGACTGGTTGTATATTTTTTAATGCACAAAGTTTATCAAAAAGTTCCGAATCATCCATATCCATATCAGGGTGCTGTTTTTGAAAAACAGTTAATTCCAACATTTGACCACAGAGGTTCTATTTTTAGCAATATCCAACGAAATGCTTGCGAATCTTCAAAGTGTTGCAGTAGGCTATACAAGAAGTATAAAATATAACCACTGACGTTTTAAATTGAGTTACGGCTAGGTTTTCTCCTTCACTTACCAAAGCTACGAGCATAGTATTAAGTTGATGTCGTAAAAAGACTTCATTTTTTCGTTCTATTAATTGTTGCTTTAAATATAGAACCATGTGTGTGAAGAAATCATAGCCAAATTTAAAAAAAAATGTTTTTAAAACTATTAAGAATGAATGTGGGACATTTTTCTTCACAGAGAAAGTAACTCTGAAACGGTTTGAGCATTTTGGTATTCTTTCTATCGAATACCAACGCTAACCATCTGGTTTTACTGTATCCCAACATTTTTTGGTATTCAACGTTAATAAACTCACAAACTTCTTTCAATTATACAACTCGAACAGTATAAATGTAGAAATAGAAGATATGAGCAGCACAGCTCACCCCAACTAAAGATCTTTTAAGTACCTGCTGAACTGTACGAAAGACGTCGTTTTGGATATACCTTGCTACTCCTCCAAAATTGCAATTTGTGTTGTCAGCGCACATAGCCATTACTGTTGTTGTTAATTCGTATTTGTCAACCGTTTTAATAATTTATTCGGATATATGTCTGAAGTTTCACCTGGAAGGTCTTGAACTTCCAAAAGTTTCACTTGAATGCCCTTGTCTTTCATAAAATATTTTACGAGCATCGGACAAATTTTACGCTCGCCTGATTTGAACAATCGGTGTAGATTGTTAAAAAATTGACCGTTCCAAGATCATTTTGTATGGAGATTAATGATTCTTTCTGTAAAATGTTACACACAATACTTTCAGATTTGATTCTAGCACATGCAATTTTTATTTGAAAGCAACTTTGTGTTAGCTTACTAGTGCAATCCATAGAACGAAAGGACTGATTGTGGAATACATTGTGGTATGACCAAGTACATTCAAGGGCAATTAGCCTTTATTCTTCATTTTCAAATGTATCCTTACGAAAAAGACTCCACTTTGCTACTACTAGAAGCAGCAATATCTGCCTTTTTACACTTAAGTGTCGATATGTATTGAAAAATATTCGCCTTTCCATTATGTGTAACATTTTAAACATTTTACATCACTATCTGAAGTTCTCTCTTTAATGATGTCCACTATATCAAATGAACAGTTTCTTTGTGGCATTTTTTGATTTTCTACCGTACTTGATACACCCTACACTATACGATTATTTATTTAAAAACAGTTATTTATTATCACTTAACCTTAACTAACGAACTATTTACACTATATTTATTTAGAAACAACCGTCTATTTATTTTTCACACATACTCTTGTACGTGTAAAAAATAAACACCGTCCTAAGCAAATTCTTTTCGCGCTATACTTGATGATTAATACTACCTCATAAGCGGGATCGCGCGCTATTTACTTCGGTAAAAGGCAAAAAAGTGCTAAAAGGTCTCATAAATTGAAGAACTTGTGATGCCATTCCATTGTCTTTTATCTGAAGGTCGTGCTATCTTTTTGGTACTTCTAGACTTTGATTAATTCCTTCTAAACAATAAAACGACAGAAACGGGACAAAAAAGGGACTTCCTTGTAAATACGAAACATTTACGTAATTTATTAAAATAATTACGTATACGAAATGTTATGTTTAAGAAAGGAACTGCCCCGTATAATACGGGTCGAATGGTCGCCTCATCTTAACCATATATTTTAAGATATTGATACAGCTCTCAGATTCGAAGAATTAATTGTATGGCATTAAATTTAAAAAAAAAACCGACATAAAACATTCTACTTTTGAAACCTCTAAAAGGTAAACAAAGCTACGAATAGTCTCGATTAAGTCACATTTCAAAAAAAAAATCAAAACCTCTAATGAAAGTAAAAAAATCCCTTCATCAACCAGAAAAGAGACGATGATCTTCAAACGTGTAAACATATTTTCTTGAAGCATAGCTTAGAATACTCCATCAACTAACCTTTCAAAGAAAAAATTATATAAAAATGGGTTCCTCCGTTTGGGAGCTACGATTTCACAGATACATACGTTAAACTTATAACACATTCCTCTGTTTTAGTCGGGTGTAGGAAAAACAACCAGCGGCTGGCCCCTGGCAGGTCACTACTTATGCCCAGTGTGCGCGCAAGCTGTTATTGTGGTTTCTGTCGTTGACAGAAAAATATTTCGTTATTTAATGTTTCTGTCTAAGAAATGAAAATACAAAGAAAAAGTAAAATCTACGGTAACTGTGGAAACAAATAATTACATTACTGAGGTGTTTGGGCTATAATGCCACGTTAATACTTTTTAGAAATTCATTTTAAAACTGGAATATAAAATATTATTACTTTACTTTACTAGTTTCCTACTTTATAATTTAAATTATGCTGCTATAACACAGTTTAACGTAAATGTCTATCCTAGAAATAATTTTTAATGTTTACGAAGTTCATTAAACAAGTAATAGATCAAACTTAACGATCTAGATTGAACATTATACCTTCAGATTAGTTTGGGAATTATCTTTGTCTGCATATGTAATAATACTATCCTCAGGTGTACTAAACCGTAGTTAATTTTACATCATCGTAGAATGGAGTCTACAAGTAATAAATGCCTTTATATAAAGGTGTTCATATAACTACTACTAAGCAGTAAAGTTTAATACTAGGTATTACGCATTTTTAAAGTAAGGTTAAGTAAACTTTAAATTATACAGGAAGTAAGCAAATGCATTGGGAGCAACTACTTATTTTCAATATTTCATATTTTAATTACCACTACAGAATTTTCTTGATGCGAATATTGATTTGTAAATACGTATTTCAAGTTTGTAACGTTACCTAGTTGGTGCTACCTCGTACATGCATCATATTATATCTATTCAATACAAAAATAAACAAGAAGCAAAAAGTTAACTGAATCAGAAACTCGTATATTAGTATCTCAAATGATGATCACTATTCTCGCCACAAAAGAATCTCCGTGCGTCATTAGCTTATAAACCTAGCCATCCAAATTGTTTATATTACTTGAAGTGCATTTGACGCAATCGACATATGTCATTCAACAGTTTCATGCAATGAAAAGAGAAATAAAATACTCGTTTGTATAATTTAACATGCATTTTAGCTCTAATTTGACTAACGCGCAATTTTAGCACATAACCTCACTATATTGCATTCAAGCGGTAAGTAATATTTATTTTTATTTCCCTATTGTAATCGTAAAATTACAGCGTGTGGCAAATGCTCTGGCTATATCTGTGGCAACAGTGAAGAATATCAACTCTCACAGTAAATTTAACCCAATTTTATTCAATCCAGGTAAAAAACGACCTCGTCAAGAAACAAAATGGAACGATCTGCCAGAAACATCCAAAATGTGCATTAGGAATACATTGCATAACATGTATGCACAAAGTGAGTACAATCTAAGGTATATATATATATATTCCCGCTTCTGAAATGCTTTTTATTTACAGAAACGCATGTCACAGTTAAAGCTTTAAATGCTGAACTCCGTCATAGTCATGTTTTATTAAGTGATAGAAGTTTAAATCATGCATTACACACATTAGGATTCAAGTTCTAAAGAGATTCTAAGCGTAAAGTTGTATTGGAAAAACAAAATATAGCAGAAATGCGATGATTGGTTAACACAAAAAGTATTGGTTATGAACCCACTCTATTTAAAACTGAACTTTATTCACTACTATCGGTTTCAAAAACCAAAATAGGTCAGTTTGAAAGCTTATAACTCTTTTATTGTAAGCCCAATTGATGTGACACTTGGCGGAAATCCTCCCTGTAGACATATAATAACACCCAGAAAATATCAATTTTTTAGACACTTAACTTAGTAAGTAAAAATTAAATTATCATACAAAATGGAGTTTTGCAGCCCGTGTTTTACATACGGTCGGTTTTAGTGCTCGAGCTTCCTTATTTTTGTCCGATCTACGACTCATTACGAACGACGTCACATGGGCGATGCACGAAATCGAGCTTCACACTGCCAAAATAAACGTTCCTTAAAGAATAATATTATTTTATCGGCCGATTTATTAAGAATATTAATCAAGACATCTGGTAGGTATGTGCAAAAGGATTTTTTATTTATATTATACAATTTAAAGTACATATTAAAGGAGGACAGCAGAAACTACAAACAAATAATTGTGTGGAATGTGAAATTGGAAAATACCATAACAATAATGACTATTTAATGCACTTTCTGTTATATTACAGCTAATTATAATATTCTTAGGAGTAATATATTTTCGGAAATAACGTGAAATTGTTACGAATTACTTATTAGTTACCACAGTACTATTGTAGAAATTCAGTTGTGTTGGTGAACATGTTTTCAAAATGCCAAATGTGAAGATAATTTATTTTCCTTTTACTTAACTAATATCATACAATAATTAAGTCCGTAAATTAATTAAGTAATAGAAATAATTATACCGTGATTCATAATGAACGTCAAATAAACATAATGGTAACGTTTAGCGATTCAGAATGAAACCATTTATGATAAACAGATATTAAAAAGATCTAAGAACTTTCCGTTAATTGTAAATAGAGATTTTTCTTTATTTTAAAACTAAGTACTATAAATAACCGTTAATATAAATGCATCTTTTTGTTATTCCGAAATTAAAACGTGATAAGTAGTAATTCACTTTATATTCAAACACACGTATTCAATGGAAAATTGCATTCAAAACCTATTATATTAATTTAGTGATAAACTAAAGCATTCGAATAGTCTTTAAAATCAGATCAATCTAATTAAGAGAGTTTTAAACTAAAATAAACAAGTAATAATTAACACCGTCCTCATAAATTAGTTGTTTTAGTTAGTAAAAATAACATTGTTAAATAACAGTTTCAACATAAATCATTAAGGTTAAATTTAAAATATTTTCTACAAATTCCGTCTACAATGAAAAGAATGTAATCTTTTACTATTGTGTGAAATTTTGCGTATTTAAATAACGCGAACACCGACAGATATGTCAAACAGTAACTAGCTTCTGAAACGCGTAATTTTGAGTTGATAGAAGTGTTACTAATAACAAATTAAACCGTTAAACAGAATAAGTATTTTTTGTTAATGGAAACTGGCCGAATTTTGTATCAATCGTTCTGATAATTGATTAGTTGATTTAATATCAATTAAAACAGCTTAATACGCTCATCGTTAAAATTATGGAATTTCCAGCCGTCCCCGCTTTTAAGTTGTCTTACTCTATATAGGTAGGTGACATTACTAAACTTTATCTTTTTTCTTTTCGTTCTCGCTACGTACGCAGGGAAAAGTGAATTTGTGAATTGGGATCATGAGATAAAAGAGTAATTAATAATTAGGAATAACATTTAGTTTGATAACTACTTTCTCTGAAGTAAATCTGAAAGTAAGCTTACGCGATTTAGATTGTTTTAAGCGTATTAGTCAATTTGTGTTAGCACATTGATCCGCCATTTTGCTTTTAACCGTTGCAAGCGAAAAGCTTGTAGTTACCCAGCGATAGTAGTCATCCATATTTGGGTGTGGAATAATTGTGTTTGTCGAAGGGAATTGTGATCCTGTGTACCGTATCGTCCTTCCGTATTAATTGTGTTTTAGTGACATCTGTAACCGCTAGGGAGAGAACTCTGAAATTTTTCTCCGCTGAAGAAACCTGTAGTCGCCTGTTTGGAGACCGAGCCGTCCAGGAGTGGCCCCAAAGAGCACCCTGGACCAAGAGCTTATCTTTGGGTGGTGACCGAGGCCGTTTGGTTCGCCCCGAAGCGACGCAATTGTCGTCAGCTGCCCAGGAGCGACGCCGAAAAGACAATAAAGTACAATTACCGTATCTTATATGTAAAAATAAATTAGATTTTCCAAACCAGGTGTTATTTCTGTCTTGGACTTCGTTGCGGGTAAGCTTCACCTGCCCGCACAAAAGCTTTTACATTCGGTGAAAAGGGACTAGTATTAAATGCCAAAAAATATTTGCAAGAAGAGAAATCGCGCGGATTATCTGAAGATGTGAATAAAGTTATTAAACGCACGGCAAAGTGCCTTAATATCTCCCAGCCCGCTGTTCCAAGAGTATTGGTTCAAGAAAAAAACGAAAACGGTATGTCTAATCCAAGGACCAGTACCGGACGCGCTACTATTACTATAGAACAGTATCTTCCGGATGTTATTAGATCGATGGTGTTGAACTTTTACGTTGAAGGAAAGTTTCCTACTGTAAAAGAAGTGCACACCAGATTAAATAACGAAGTTGAAGATTCCCCACGTATAAGCACAAGTACCCTACGCAGATGGTTAACAAATCTAAAGTTTACTTACAAAACATTTAATAAAAAACCTATTTTAATGGAATGCCCTTCAGTTGCGGCACAAAGAGCCGAATTTTTGAGACAAAATTTTCGTGATAAAGATTGGGAAATTTTTTACACGGATGACACATGATGTGGAGCAAATCATACCAAGCGGTTCTGGAAAACGCGTAATTATTCTTCATATTGGAAGTTGTCGAGGATTTGTTGATAGAATGCTGAAGTGCTTCATTGGACAAATGGGCAGTAATGATCATCACAGAGAAATTAATGCGGCGCACTTTGAGGGGCGGTTTAGGTCATACTATGCTGGATCAAAATTTTTATAAATACTACTGCCTGGCTGAAGCCAGACATCATTTTCTGGATGGAAAAACAAAAGATACCCCTACCAGAAAGAACAACTAATTTCAACCATTTGACAAAAGCGAAATTATTAATCATTACAAAAAAGTGTATTTGCTTGAAACAATAGCAAAAGAAATACGTGGTGATGATGTTAAATTGTTGTGGTTACCAGTTACCCACTGTGAGTTCAACACAATTGAACTTATTTGGGCTTACGTTAAAAATAAAGTGGAAATAAGAAAAATAACACATATAAAATAAAAGACGTGTTAACGTTATGTGCTGAAGTAATGAATAATTTACCGGGCGATTTGTGGGACAACTGCGTGGAACATGTAAAAAAAATTGCGGAAAACTATCGACAAAAAGAGCATATAATTGATGTGCGCGTAGAACAGTTAATAATAAATAGTATAGTTTACATTTTAAACAAATTAAAAATATAACAGAAAGTGCATTAAATAATCATTATTGCTGCGGTATTTTTCAATTTCACATTCTACACAATTATTTGTTGATTTCTGTAGTTTACTATTTATCGTTTCTGCGGTCCTCGTTTAATATGTACTGTAAATTGTATAATATAAATAAAATAAAATCCTTGTGCTCATGTAATCCTTGTGCATGTAATTTTTGTATATAAATAACAAATAGTATAGTTTACATTTTAAACCAATTAAAAATAAAACAGAAAATGCATTCAATGGTCATTATTGTTAGGGTATTTTACAATTTCACATTCCACACAATAATTTGTTGATTTTTGTAGTTTACTATTTATTGTTTCTGCTGCCCTCATTTAATATGTACCTTAAATTGTATAATATAAATTAAAAAAATCGTGCATGCGACGGCATTCGTATTGAGTCGTCGATTGGAAGCTCGTCCAACGTAGCCCGTTCTCTGTCTCTCTCGTCTGAGAATTTAATTATTCATTAATTAAGATTAAACGTGTACTTTAATACGGAACATTAAAGAACAAATAAAACCTACATGCCCGTCTACTTAAAACGAAAATATTTGCATTTAGAGCGAAGTTTGCACGTATCCAGAACACGCCTTTTTTTTCAAAATTTGAAATTGCAGTTACCTTTATATTCCTTTGATACGTCACTGGTTAGAGTTTTGCACATTTTAAGCCAAAAATAAGGAAGCTACGAGCACTGAAACCGATCGTATGTAAAACACGGGCCGCAAAACTACATTTTTTATGATAACTTAATTTTTAATTTACAAAGTTAAACGCCTAAAAAATGTGTTACTATGTCTACAGGGAAGATCTCTGCCAAGTTTCACATCCATTGAGCTTACAATAAAAAAGTTATAAGCTTTCAAAATGACCTATCTTGCTTTTTGAAACCGATAGTAATTAAATCTCAGCGAATGGAAAAAAGGTATAAGGTAGATGAAATAATTAGAAGCTATGGACATGAAGTGTTACGAATGTGACGATTGTCATCGTATCATTGCGATTTTATAAAGCAGTCGTACAAACGTGAAGAAATGTTGGACATTACAATGAGATGGTGATTAATGTGAGGAACTATTCTGAACTTTCTGATACGGATAGTGACTAAAAATTTGGTACTTAAACTTATTGTTACAACATAATAGTTTAGGTAATTATTGTAATATAATTATTCTGTGCATATATTGAACTTTGAATAAATTACACTTTTAAATATGCCAAAGCATTAGATTTCATTTTAATTATTTATTTGGCATAATATAGGTCATCATGAATGGTTTGTTTAATTACTATTTAGTAAGAGCTGTAACAATGGTTATTATTCTAAGGTCAACTGAAACACGCACCTTGTAGTTCTGTGGTCACATGGAATAAAGTTGTAACTTCATAAGTCATAACACAAAGATATCTAGTACTAAAAAAATAAGCTTAAAAATTAGAGATTTATTTCTAATTTGACATACCTCCAGAGCAACAAAAACATGTCGACCCCACCATTTTGTACATTATTCATTATGGAGAGAATCTATGTATTCTTTTATTGTTCTACTGCTTATTTATTTATGTCATAAGAAAATCTTATACCCAGTATACTAAGTATATATAATAATATAAACTTTATTTAGCTAACAAAATTGCTATATAAACTCTTTACAAATAATCTTACACACTTATATTCCTAATATATTTGTCTTATTTTCAGTTTAAATCTATTTACATTTACACTACTTTTAATATCATTTCGTAACATTATATTTCTTTAATGCATTAAAATATAATGAATTATTTTTTTTATATTTTGTATGATGCAGTATAAAATTTTGTTTATGCTTAGTATCATACTCGTGCACCTGATCAAAATACTTGATTATTTCATTACAATATTGCGGCATTAAACCAAATTCAATGTTATGGATAAATATAAGCGTCTTCATTTCACAAAACTCTTCAGTTTTTATCCAATTTAACGATCTTAGCATGGTGTCGCCGCTTGTATATTTATTGCACTTTAGTATCACTCGCATGGCACGGTTTTGTAATATTTGCAGAATGTTTATATTACTTTTATTTTCCAAATAAAGAATTGTACCAGCATTATGGAAATGTTGAAAAATTATACGCTGTGTCTCTTGACAGTGTTCTATTGAATATATGTGTTCATAAGGTATAACCTACAAAAACCATTTAGAAAAAAAAAGATAAATAAATATCTGCTTGAGCTCTATTTATTACACACAGTGGACATTAATACGTTAATTATAAT
>JARFJB010001206.1:7500-42500 GCA_036346205.1 Vesta saturnalis | reverse complement strand
CGCGTTCGCGTTAGCGTGCGCGGTCGCGTTCGCGTTCGCTTTCGCGTTCGCGTTCTCGTTCAAGTTCGCGTTCGCGTTCAAGTTCGCGTTCGCGTTCGCGTTCGCGTTCGCGTTCTCGTTCGCGTTCGAGTTCGCGTTCGATTTGTCATTCGCGTTCGCGTTCGCGTTCGTGTTCGTGTTAGTGTTCGTGTTCGTCTTCGTGTTCGTGTTTGTGTATTTAGTTTACCTCGGATAGGATTTGAACCAACGACCCGTACTGTGCTACAGTACCACGCTAACCAACGGCGCCATCGAGATTCAAGCCCCAATCGACACTTATGTTATCTGATGGTGAATTGCTCTTGGAGGTTTTGCCCACTTAATAAGTTATCAACTCTATATCTAACTTCATTCGCAGCATCCAAAGATAAAGATTTAATAGAAAGAATAAGAAGAAAGAGATTTCTCAAAATTGGAAATTACATGTCAAGTTATATTCGGACCTTTGGAAAGTGCTTCAGTAGCATCATCTGTAAAACATGGTTACTTAAGATTATACCTGATCTTTTGTTAACTACTTTTAACTTTTCATAATTCATTCTGTATTTTATGTTGCATTACTATTTTATTCATAAAGATCCGTATTGACCTGCCATCGCTCTCAACGTCATAACATTTTTCGACCATTGTACACTCAACAGTTTTTGTTTAGGGGTTCAATTTTCTTCAAAATATAATAACAATATAGTGTTCTATTTAAAAAAATTTAAATTTAAAAAAACCTGGCTTTAAATAAAAACATGATCTTAAATTATTTAGAAACAAAAAAGTCAAATATGAAAATAACTTTATATATTTATTCAATTTACGGCATAAAATATATATATATATATATATATATATATATATATATATATATATATATATATATATATATACGTAGCATGGACGCCAATGGATTTTCTTAAATACAAAAACGTTGAATGAGTTAAAAAAAATTTTCCACTATAGATTTGAATCTGTGATATGGGATCTGTCTTTTAACCTCTTAATCCCTTGCGTTTAAATACAACTTTGTATAGCTTACAAAATGTTTAATATCAGAGCTAAAGTGCTCTTGTTAAGGCGCTCTTCATTATGGTTAGTTAATATCGAAAGTAGATAATTTTTTATTTTATTTCTATAATTTATTTACTTATGAATACTCTATAAGTAAATATATATTACAGTTTACAAAATATTGTAACCTCCGGTCGTATATTAGATACATTTGCGTATTGCATTTTTATGTTGCTTTACCGAAAGTTGCACTACACATATTTACAGCGCGACGTTTCGGAAGCGGACTATGCTTTCGTCATCAGGCTTAGTCCGGAGAAGGATTTGAGACAAATTCGTGTATTATGATTTTTCTGAAGCACTTGACTAGTCTCAGATTCGAACTTGGTACCTTTCACTTGTAAGTGTGACACCTTAGTCGCTGAGCCACTGAGTAATCCTATATATGTGTATATACATATATATATATATATATATATATATATATATATATATATATATTAGAACTTATATATGTTAAACTTTTTCCTGGTTGCGCTTAAGCACTGCGCATTATTGGGATCCAAATGGGTTTCACTTCTACACTAGCTTGGCTTATTGGATTTTCTGCTAGCGCTATGTATGATGCTTGTTTGAGTTTCCGGCGTCCTTCGACACTGTCTGTATGTTATCCCATTGGATGCGGTGGTATTCGTTCCAGACATGTTCTGCGGTTCTTGATGTTTCTGTTTCGCCTCTGCGGATGTTGTTCTTATGTTTCTTAGTTCTCACCTTGAGCAGTCTACTGCTCTCTCTTATGTAAGCTCTGCCGCATTCGCATGGTAGGTCGTATACACGATTCTTGAAATTCTGGTCTTCATTGTGGGGTTTGGTTCTGGTTAGTATTCCCCTGAGCGTTCTCGTCGATTTGAAGGCAGTGCGTATGTTGCTGCCTATCCTTCGTATTTTGTCTGAGGTACGTTGTATGTACGGTGTTATCGCTGTGTATTTAGGTTCTTGTTTTTTTGGTTACCCTTTCCGTGTTTAAGTTAGGTCCTTTTCCAGGTCCTCTTGTTTTGAGCATATTGTTTTTGCTCTATCGTGCAAGCATCTTGCAACGCCTAATTTCAAGCATTTTTGGTGATTGCAGTTGTATTGTAGGTACCTCCTCGTGTCGGTGTTGCCAGAATACGAAGGCATCGTCGACGTATCTATGCCACATCCTTGGTAATTCCGTGACTTCGGATATCGCTTGGTCTTCAAAGTCTTCCACATAACATATATATATATATATATATATATATATATATATATATATATATTGCCAACTATGGGTGGTAGTGGGGAACCCAACGCCATCCTAAACTCTTGTTGGTAAAATTTGTCTTCTACTTGGAAATATGTAGTTCTAATGCATAATGTGAGAAGTTCCATCATTGTGTTTACCGAGAGTTGTGTGCGGTCGTCTATGGTTTCATCCTTTTCCATCCTGTCTCTTATGATATTTAGTGCCTTATCTGTGGGCACATTTGTGAATAGGCCCACGGTGTCAAAGCTTACCAGTATTTCTTCGTGGTTTGGTTGGAAGTTTTTGATGGTTTTCACGAGGTTATGCGTATTCTTGACCATAGACTCGGTTTTTCCCGATAAGTGAGTGATGATGTCTAGCAGATAGTGCGCTAATGGGTGACAAGGTGAATTTCTCGAGCTGACAATTGGTTTCAGAGGAATTCCTTCCTTATGGACCTTTGCTAGGCCGTACAGATGCGGAGGTTTGCTGTAGTGTGGGGTAAGTCTAGTTCTCTGGGAATCAGAGAACTCCCCCTTGTGTTTGCCAGCGTCTGGTATATCGGTCTTTCGATTGATGGTGTGGGGGTCTTCTGGTATTTGTTTGTACTCGTCCCCATCCAGTAGGTCTTGGATCATACTGTTGTAAGTCTCCATATTCAATACCACAGCCGCGTTTCCTTTGTCTGCCGGGAGAATTTTGATCGATGAGTCATTCTTGAGGGAAGACCACTCTTCTTTATAGGTTAGAGATGTTAGGTTTAGTTTGCCTAGATGAATCTAGGACTGATCTAACCTAATTTCTATATTCTTCGTTTTCTGCAGGATCTAATTTCATAGCGTTCTTCGCAGGCTAAGTATGATGACGAAAGCAGAGTCCGCTTCCGAAACGTCGCGCTATAAAAGCAGAAACTGTGGAAATAGACCGATCAACTCAACTAATATGAAACCAAAGTCACAAAACACTTATAATACATTTGAAAATGTGAATTATACTACTCCGTATCCGGTTTACCCATCTCTGCCGCTGGTGTCAAAACATTATATTCTAGAATTATTAATTAATAAATTCATTTCACCAATTTATAATTAACAGTTCTAGAGTTAGTTGTATTATAACTAAACGTTAACGTAAATTACCTAAAATATATCAAATAACTTGACAGTATTATAAGTAATGTTTCCATTAAGTATAAATGGGCTTAATTAGAAACGCCCATTTCGTTTCAGTAAAATGTAAATCACACGCTTCTATTAGAAACGCTAGATTTTCTATAATAACATAAAGTGCCATAATTAGTTTACAGGCATTTAGCGTAATTGAATTATATCGAGAGAATCTTGTTGCAAGAAGAGTTAACATAAATCGTTAAAACGTAAAACTATATTTCTTTTTTAAACTTGTATTGGTGGCACCAATTTTGCATACTGTGCATTTTTTAGATTACGTTAATTTATTATTCATACAGAAAAATTAAAAACTGTATAATTTGGTAATAGCGTGCGAGTTATTCTACGGCTCTGTAAAATGAAAAGAAAATACTTCTTGACAAGATTTAGTTTGAAATATCACACAACTTAGTTACAAATTAAAAGTAGTGATTAATCATCATAATATTTGAAAAATACTCCTTTATATTCTATGCTTTAATAATAATTTCTTGTAATAAAAAAAAACATTATTTATAATCACACCGCAGTATAACAGTAATCACACAGCGGTCTTCCGCAAAAAAGATTTCTATGCATAACAACCAGCCGCCATTATTGCTTGTATTGTGCTTTTGTCATCTAACGCCTTAGTTAAATATTTTAAGTAAATACATTTTTTGTGATTATAGTTTAAATACTTTTGTATTCTGACAAATATATATATATATATATATATATATATATATATATATATATATATATATATATATATATATATATATATGTACAGGTGAGTCAGTTTTGTAGACAAACTTTAACAGGAGATAGAACACATGTTTCTAAAAAGAAAAGTTCCTATAAACATATGTCGTAGAAGGCTTCGTTTCCGAGATACAGGGTGTTGAATATAATTTTTTTTTCTCAAATTTTCATTATAACTCATAAACGAATGCTTAGATTTTTTTCATGTTGGGGGGATAATGTCTATTAATTAAGGGGCATAAAACAAGCGATAAGAATGTTCACAAACTTGCACAGTGGCGGAGTGGAGGGGGTGCTCAACCACTTTCATAAACAGAACTTCTACGCCAATGACTATTTTTTTAAAAAACTGTTATTTTCATTATCTACATACAGTTTAATCAAAATAATGTACCTTCTTCTGTTTCGAAATTCCTATGCGTTTCCTAGTTATTTTGATTTTTAGTGTTTGATGTGGTACTAAGTTAAGTAATGTGCTTTATGTGAATAATTGAATATAAAGTTTTTAATAAAAAATATATAATAAAACATTTAGAGCCATTTTAGTACCTAACGATCGTTTCTTTAAAATTTCAAATACATTTTCATTTATTAATAGGTAGGTTATCGGTTTTTTTTAGTATCCATTGTTATTATCCTCGTATAAAAAGAAATGCATAATTATTATTGTTATGCGGTCAATACTTTCTGTATAATTATGTATGTATCAATTTCACCATAAACATGTATGTAGTTTTTAAGTGAGATTCTAATAAGTTATAGACCGCTGCTCACTTGCTGTCATTAAAGAGCCGCCACTGTATCAAGCCATACTCAAATACAAGACTTTTGTAAATTGAAATCTGTTTAGCACACTAATTTTAACAATCCTTATTTATTATCGTAACAATACTTAATTAATAATTGTGAAATTAATAAGAATTCTTAGCAATAAGGATTTATAAATAAATAACAATAACACTAGTATAATAAAATTAGACACTTTGTTCAAAATGTAAACCGTTCTTTTCAATATACATTTCACAGCGACGTACAATAGAACGTCTTAAGTTAATTAAATGATGCACCCTTATTTCATTGCAAGCATCTCTGATGCGATTGTGAAGTTCTTCAAGTGTATTAACCGGAGTGGTATACACTTTTTCCTTCATGAATCCCCATACAAGAAAGTCAAGTGGCGTTAAATCGGGGGATCTAGGAGGCCACGCCACTGGACTTCCACGACCTATCCACCTCCCCGGGTAGTTATTGTTTAGCCAATTTCTTACATTTCTGCCACAATGGGCCGGACATCCATCAAGCTGAAACCAAGAATGTCCTCTTAAATTCAAAGGAGTGTATCCCACATATTAACATGTTCTTCTTATAAAAATTGTAGGAAATTTTCTGAATTTACACGTTGTGGCAAGAAATAAGGTCCAAGCGCGTGGTTGTCGTAAATTCCAATCCAGACATTTGTACTAAATTCATGTTGAAAACTTCTTGGTCGAATGGGATGTGGGTTTTCATGTGCCCATATATGCAGATTGTGAAAGTTTACGATACCACGACGAGTAAAACAGGATTAATCAGTCCACAGTATGTTGGATAAGAAATCTCTATTATTTTGAATGGAGTTAAGAACCCACCTACAATAATTAAGTCTTCGTTCGACGTCACCTGGGCATAAACCATGAACAGGTTGAAAATGATATGGGCGTCTGTGATCCCGTTTTAAAACCCGGGAAACTTTACTTTGGGAAATACCAAGAGCAACAGCAGTACGTCGAGTACTTGTCGGGGTTCCTATTAAATTCACGCAATATACCCTCTCCAATTCTATCTCGTCCACGGTTGTTCTGTCGGCCCCCATGTACATTTTTCAAACCCTGGTTAAGAAATCGACGATGGATACTCACAAAAACAGAATGATGAGGTTGTCGTCTATTTGGAAATCTCCGATACTCCCTAGTTGCCTACCTTGAATTCCCCTTTGCGAACCCATAAATAAAATGAATGTCGGCTTGTTCGCTATTTGTAAATGTAAACGGCATGTTACACTAATTAAAAGCTGGCAAATCAAATGAAATAACTTTTTGAACTTAAAAACAATAATTAATAACAGTGAAATTATTCAAGATGAAGCAAGTGTTTGTAAAAAGTCAAACTGTCGTTTCAAAATATAAAATTTAGTACTTACTTGTTTTCCAAGGAGTATCATATTTTGTTGCAATGAAATAAGGGTGCATCATTTAGTTAACTTAAGACGTTCTATTGTACGTCGCTGTGAAATGTGTATTGAAAAGAACGGTTTACATTTTGAACAAAGTGTCTAATTTTATTATACTAGTGTTATTGTTATTTATTTATAAATCGTTATTGCTAAGAATTCTTATTAAGTTCACAATTATTAATTGAGCATTGTTACAATAATAAATAAGGATTGTTAAAATCAGTGTACTAAACAGATTTCAATTTACAAAGGTCTTGTATTTGAGTATGGCTTGATACAGTGGTGGCTCTTTAATGAGAGCAAGTGAGCAGCGGTCTATAACTGATTAGAATCTCACTTAAAAACTACATACATGTTTATGGCGAAATTGATACATACATAATTATACACAAAGTATTGACCGCATAACAATAATAATTATGCATTTCTTTTATACGAGGATAATAACAATGGATACTAAAAAACCGATAACCTACCTATTTATAAATGAAAATGTATTTGCAATTTTAAAGAAACGATCGTTAGGTACTAAAATGGCTCTAAATGTTTTATTATATCTTTTTTATTAAAAACTTTATATTCAATTATTCACATAAAGCACATTACTTAACTTAGTACCACATAAAACACTTAAAATCAAAATAACTCGGAAACGCACAGGAATTTCGAAACAGAAGAAGGTACATTATTTTTGTTAAACTGTATGTAGATAATGAAAATAACAGTTTTTTTTAAAATAGTCATTGGCGTACTCTCCGCCACTGTGCAAGTTTGTGAACATTCTTATCGCTTGTTTTATGCCCCTTAATTAATAGACATTATCCCCCAAACATGAAAAGAATCTAGGTATTAGTTTATGAGTTATAATGAAAATTTGAGAAAAAAAAATTATATTCAACACCCTGTATCTCGGAAACGAAGCCTTCTACGACATATGTTTATAGGAACTTTTCTTTTTAGAAACATGTGTTCTATCTCCTGTTAAAGTTTGTCTACAAAAAACTGACTCACCCTGTATATATGTCTAAGCCTCGCTTAAGTTGTGATATAATTTATTGTAAACACAATTATATAATCTACTACATAGATTTTTTTAATCACCAAAGAAAATGCAAGATGGTAACATACTTTATACATTTTGTTTGTTGTTTTTTATCATAAAGAATGCAGGTTATATTGCACAAACTTATACAGTTAATTACCGATTTTAGTTGTATTGCCTACTTACATGTTGTAATGCATTATTTTGGGAACAGGTGTGAAAATCGATCCAAAATGTCAACATATATAAACACTCTACATAGAAATTTAAATGGGTACTCGGATTATTTGCGTACGTGGATAAAAGAAACTTGGGCACATTGAAAGTATTTAGTACTGCAAATTCAATTTTTTTTTATTCCGGTTTAATTTCTAGTATAGAACTCAAAATAAAATAATATTGTTGCTTACCGAAAAATAATTAATTATAGTTTGATTCAAAGTTGGGTATGACCCATTCTTAAAATTATACGAACTAAGACTTTGGGCAACGTAAGTCTTCATTAAATCTGAAAATTGTATTTAAGTTAATATTTTTATCGGCAGATGTCTTCACATAAATTTCTATAAAATGTCAAAGAAGATTGAAAATGAATTAATGTTTTTTATATTTTAAACTAGAAAAAATATTCATTATATCCATTTATTTTATTGATAAGGGACAATATTATTTTGCTGCGACAGTGAATTGTTATAATTTAGAACATGGTTTGATTATAATTATATACCATCGTAATACATAACCTATAGGTATATTTGTTAGTAAACAAATACTTTTTGTGTTTATTATAAATTAAATCATTCCCGGTGGAAAAATTTATAAAAGTTGCAATTAGTTTGTTATTCTCAAGATTTATAAAAACCCTTCTGGAAGCATAATTATTGCTTTGTAATCGACATAATTCTTGTAGATACCGTCAGCTGGGGTGACTTAGGCCAGTAGGTGTCACTTCGGACAACCGCTAGGTTTTCTGAACATGGGTTCACAGCGGCAACCCTGTGCGCGATATCCAATATATGACTTTGTAGATGTGTTGGGACGTTACTCGACTGAAGATATTGGTATGAGGCGGCAGCGTGCAAACATTGCTTTCTAGTTTTTCGACCATATTTTTTGTAGGTCAATCCCGAAAAGAGAGAAAAAATAAGTTGTGCTCAACTTGGCTGCATGTTTTTAAATAATTTCTGTTAATACAAGTGGAATGTATGATGTTTAAAGAATATTTTTGCCTGGACGTAATCTGTTTATCTTTGAGCACGTTTTGTATATAGGGTGATAATCGAAATAATCGTTTTTAGTTTGGGACTTCGGACAATGGGTCGAACTTATAAGAAAATACTGGGCGGTAGAATTACCCAAATTATAACAAGCAGTCGTTAGAAAATGCCGTCCTTGATGTGAAAACTCATAAGAAGAGCATGCTGGAAGCTGCTGAATTTTATTAGTGACAAAATTAACAAAATTCATGGTAAGAAAGTCGGAGGTCAAACAACACTATCTTCTGAATAAGAGGCAAGACTGGCTGACGCTATTAATACCACGGCAGAATGGGGATTTCCTCTTTCTCCGTATGATGTCGGAATAATAGTCAAACAATATCTCGACAGGAAAGGAGTGAATATAAAAAACTTTAAAGATAATCTTCCGGGTCATGATTGAGTAAAGTCATTTTTATTATGGCACAGTAACCTAACAACAATATTCTGCCAGAATGTAAAGAGATATAGGGCACGAGTAAATGAGGACACTTTAAAGGAATATTTCATAGAACTCCGAACTTCTCTGGAGAATGTTGACCCATCCCGGATAGTTAATAGTTAATTATGATGAGACCAATTTCTCAGATATCCGGGAAATGTCAAGGTAATCTGTAGACGAGGAGCAAAACATTGTGACAGAGTAATGGATTCGTCTAAATCTAGCGTAAGCGTAATGATGTCAGCGTCAGCAAGTAGAGAATTTCTTCCACCCTTGGTGGATTGATTCCAGAACTTTTATGGAATGGTTTCATCAAGTACTTTTACCATACTTCAGACACAAGAACGGCCCAAAAATTTTAATTGGTGACAACTTGTCCAGTCACCTAACGCTGGAAATTATAGAAGAATGCGCACGTCAGAATATAAAGTTTGTTTTACTCTCACCCAATTCCACACATTTCTGCCAGCCGCTCGATGTGGCTTACTTTTTCCCCCTTAAAAAGGCATGGACAATAATTTTGACTGAGTGGAAATTGAAACGAAAAGGTCCATTCCAGAAGAAAGATTTCCCAAACCTTAGGAAAACCATAGATGCAATTGAAGCAAATGAAAAAAAAACATTGCTATGATTTCGCGCCTTAGATATTTGGCCCTACAATCCAGAGGAAGTTTTAAGAAGCCTCCCTCAAGAACTTATAGCTGGAGACGCTCCCACAGGACATGAAACAGGTGCAACACTACTCTCAAAGAAAATAGAAGTCCTCACTTGTAAGAAAAACCAAATAGACTCAAGCGAATTAAAGTTCCACCAGGAAGGCCAATTATTCCTATGTATATGATTGAAAACGAACCAACAGAAAATATTCCTTCCACGTCTGGTTTCCAAAAACCTCAATGTCAGAACATTCCATCCGATGATTCCGATTCAGACTCTTTGCCACTACCTCACTATAAATCCGTAGAAAAGAGACTCGATGCATTTGACAAAGATTATTTACCATCTGATATGGGCACATCATCCGATTCAGAAAAAGAAACGACTAACGAAGAACCACGAGACTGCTTCTCGAACAGAAATATTAATCATGATTTTACACTAGTTAAACTTCCTATAGGAAACTCTTCTAAAACCAAATTCTATGTTGCAAGAATTTTAAATGTAGAGGGTGAACGTTATTTTCTCTCCTTTCTTCGAAAAAGGAAATGTGAAGATGATGTTTTCTTCCATTTCCCAAACGTGTCAGATGAAAGCATTATTGGAAAAAACGAAATTGTCCAAAGGCTTTCTTCTTTACATTTTCGAAGAAGTTCACCAATTTGCCTGATGTTACTATAGAATAGATCATGGCTGTATTTGCAATAGAAGCATTTGTTTTTCTAGAATAGAATATTTATTTTTTTAGAATTAGATAATAGTATAAATTCTGTTTTATTAGACAAGAAAATAGTTTCTTGTTTTATTAGTTGAGGAAATTACTTTGTTTTATTTTAACATGTAACGCCAATAATAATATATATATATATATATATATATATATATATATATATATATATATATATATATATGTATGTATTTGCACATATCTTTTAGGTTCCAAATATTAATAATAAATAATAGAAATCATTTCTACTGTACCTAATTCCACTGTTGTTCGCAAAACCGATAGAACCTTGTGGTGTTTTAAGTCAGCTCGATGGAGTAATTTACGGGATTTCTTTGTAACCTTTCCATGGCGTGAATATTGTTTTAAGTTATCCTCTTCTTCGGACATCGCTCTTTCAGTATCTGAAGTCATCCACAGTACCGTATAGGTCATTCACGTTCCCAACCCTGGTTCAACAAGGCTTGTGCTAATGCAATATCTTTCAAAAATAAAAATTACATCACTAAAACTAAAAAGTTGTTCGAACAACGGAAATGCAATTAACTAGCTACATCTCCTTTAGGCAGTCGTGAATTTTGGTTTTCAGCTAAAGCCATTAGTAAAAACAATTAACAACAATTATTCTGCTACCAAATAAATAATTAAGAATGCTTACTTGTTACAATATCAACTGCAACTTGTTGAAACAAAGAAATGGTCAGACAAATTTTACAAGTAATCCTCAATGTAATGTGCTATCTCGACATGAAATAAATTTTAATTGGACTTACCAAACAGAAGACTGCGCTCAGCAGGTAATTAGATTTAGGAACTTAGGTACCTTGTCAGGATGTTTATTGAGTAAATGCGTATATGTGTGAGGGCGCGCATGTTTTTTCTAATACTTTGTATTTATAATCATACACTGTGTTTGGTGAATAACATTTTTTTCGAAATAATGTGCATACACATGTATGTTAAATAATTAAATACCTTTTGTTGGCTTCAGGAGACTTGTAGTTGCTTCAACTCAGATTATCAATGCACATGAAGACGCACACGCAAACATACGCACAAACGCACACGTGCATTCACTCATACAAGAGCGGGTGGATGTGCACAAGAACACATACATGAAGGAGGAACACGCGCACACACATGCACTTCCCTACATATATGTACACGCAGGCGCACACACATACGCACAAGTACACGTGCACAAACGCGCAGACGAGCACTCACGCGCACTCGTACATACACGCAGACGCCCACGCACACGTACACGTTCACGCACACTCACACGCACGCACATAGGCGCTCACGCACAAGTACACAAACACCCATAGGTACACGTACTCGCGTTATTATTCACATTATTCAAAAAACTATTTTGTTGGGCTAGTGAACATCGAAACGGATATCTCCGGTATCAGTTTCATTTCAAATTATTTTTCCCGTATAGATGGAAAAGTTACACTTTCTACTGTTTAAATTACAGTTGATAATAGCTTATTCCATTTATGTGTAACTCTTAAAGGTAAGAGTAAAGAAGGTGAGTTAATTATGTTGTTTAATATGAAAGTGATATGTATAACATTTAACAATAATAAGGTTAAAGGGAGGGCGAGATTTTTAATCTCAGGATAGTTGGTTTGAGACCCACGTCGGTTCGCTTGTGTAATAATAATAATTAATAACAAATTAATAACAAATTTAAAGGGTGTTTAGACTTCTTACCGTAATAAAATGAATTCAAGATTGTGGGATATCGCAACTACACTTCTGATTTATATAAATTTTTACTTCGAAAATACCATAGGAAATTAGTGGCTGCCTTAACACTTTTATTGGAAATTAATTCAATTTTTTAACCATTGCAATTGATAAACAACATTTTGAAAGATTGAAAATGCTCGACAACCTTTCTAACAAAATGAACTGTTCCATCTTATTTTGCATCATGGTAGGCCATGAAAATCTAAGGAGAGTGTGGTAGCACTGTCAAAATAATAGAAAGTTGCTACCGTAGTTTTACTTTTGAATATAGTAAATTATATTTTTAAAGTGAAACTAATTCAGCGCAGCAACTTCGTTTTTCGTGCTGTTTCGATTTTAATTGCACGAAAATCGTGAGATCTATTAAAAAAAAAGTATATTTTAGTCTTCAGACCTAGAAAGTCTGTTACTTACATAAAACGGAAATTGTACATTCTTTACATTGGTCATAAATGACAACATCGTGTCATCTAGTGTTTTGTTAACCAAATCTAAAACAAAACAGTGGGGTATGAGCGACAGAGCGAAATTTCATACGTAATCCAATGTGAAGATTTGCTTCAGTGACAAAATTTACCAACTGTGTTTTTCTCTTTCTATTCTTGACTATTAAACATGATGTTTATATGCAAACTTAATTCTTCATTCGCAAAGTCAATACGTAACCATTCATTTAGTTTAATCTATCCAGGTAATCCGCGATTTTTCATAAGTAATCCAGTATGAAGGTTTGCTTCATGATGAAATTTGGAAATTTCATGTGCCGTTCTTTTCGTAACTGTCACGTACAGATGAAAGTAAATAATCAGAAATGTATCCGTTTAAGTCCTAGCTAAATGGAATCGACCACAGAATTGCTGCTTTCGTATCCACGGGCAAGACCACACGAAAACCAATATTTAAATATATTTTACCACATTCTAAGAGAACATATGGATAAAGCCCGAAGCTACAATTTATGAACCCTATCTTTCGATGGACGTTCAGAACGTATTTGCATATTGTAATAATTACTCCCGCCTGTAAAGTGGTATACCTTTTACTTTCACTTTTAATTTTGGATGTCAGAATCATACCACAAAGATAAATATTACCATTTTGATAAATCCACGTTTCGTCTAGATCTGACATCTTGGCCTGAACTTTGCAACTGCAAAGATTTTCTCAGAAGCTGAATTTGGACTACAACGACGTGTTTCATTTCGCATAAAATTTTCTGTCCATTGCCATATTTCTATTTGTAACCCATTGGATTCAAATATATATATATATATATATATATATATATATATATATATATATATATATATATATAATATCGTTCGACCCCATCAAAATCGAAATATATTTTAACGTGATGATACAAGTGTTCCAAAGTAAAATATTGATTTTTTGAATTAAACTGCCAATTTAGTCGAAAGGTGAAATCCCAAAACTCGCGATTGCCACAATAAGTCAACTTAAGCACCTTAAAATTTGCAACTTTATACTTTTTGCGATGACTTTGACATTATCTCAGCCAATAGGGTACTTGACAGATGTAATAATTGATTATGAAAGGCATTGTTAATAGTATATTAAAATACAGGTATCATAATATTAGTATTACCGGGCAAGTGGTAACAGGAGACACGGCAATACACATTATACAATTTTTTTTAATTCTCATTGTTAAATTTTACGATACAAAATTACAAAAATGTAGCTTATAATTCTTAGAACCTAAATAACTAAAATCTGTTTATTCAACAGAAATAGTTAAGCCCCTCCCACTAAATTTTGGCCAATGTAAGCAGCGACCAATTTTACACCAACAGAATTATAAAAACCGGGAAATTTAAAAACCACAAATTGAAATGTCACTTTGTTAAGACGAAATTACAGTCATGTTTTTAGTATCGGCACTTTAACACACAGAAAAGGTTTCAAATTATTTATTACTTGTAAAAATGCCACGAACATATTAAAGAAGGTACAATAGACTGCAAATCATTACAGTAAAGCAAAGTTTGGTAATTACAGGTGGACTTGGGTAAACAAAGATTATATAAAATAAAGTAACACAAAAAGCAGTTTAAAAATATTTGAAGTTTTGGATACTAGAAAATAGGGCGTCCTTTTATAAGGACGATAGGGTTACATACTATGTTAAGAATAATATATAATTCGCAATGAAATTGGAAGCGGAGGAAAAACTGCCATTCCTGGATGTACTTGTACTCAGGAATGACAATACTTTCACGACAAGTGTATACAGCAAACCTACCCATACGGGGAGGTGCCTACACTACAACTTCAATCACCACAAAAACGTGAAGTTAGGCATAGCAAAATGCTTGTGCGATAGAGCAAAAGTGATATGCTCAAAGCAAGAGGACCTGAACAAAGAAAAGGAAAATATCGCTAGAACACTAAAAGAAAATGGTTTCCCAATCTAACACCTAACCTAAACAGGGAAAGGATAACCGAAGCAAAAGAACCTAAATATATAACGATAATACCATATATACAAGGTCCCTCAGACGAAGGATAGGCAGAAAATACAAAATACGCACTGCCTTCAAATCGACCAGAGCGCTCAGGGGAATACTAACCAAAACCAAACCAAACATGAAGACCAGAATTCCAAGAATTGCGTATACAACGTACCATGCGAAAGCGGCAGAGCATACATAGGAGAGAGCAGTATACCACTCAAAGTAAGCACGCAGGAACATAAGAACAACGTTCGCAAGGGCGAAACAGAAAAATCAAGAATCGCCGAACGTGTCTGGAACGAAGACCACGCATCCAATGGAATAAAATACAGATAGTGGCAAAGGGCGAGAACACAACTCGTCGGAAACTCAAATAAGCCACATACATCGCACTAGTAGAAAATCCAATAAGCCAAGATAGTGTGGAAATGAAACCAATATGGATTCCAATAATGCGCGAAGAGCTTAAGCGCAATACATCTGTGCAAGAAGTTACGGTGCAACATGCGCAATAAACTTTTGCGCAACCACGAAAAGTTTAATTAATATACACACACACACACACACACACACACACACACACACACACACATATATATATATATATATATATATATATATATATATATATATATATATAGGATTACTTAGTGGCTCAGCGGTAAGGGTATCAGACTAGTAAGTGAAAGGTACCAAGTTCGAATCTGAAAAAATTATATAACGTATGAATACACGAATTCGACTCGAGTGCGAAAACAGTCGTTATCAGGACTAAGCTTGATGACGTAAACAGAGTCAGCTTCAGAAGCGTCGCGCTCAAAAAGCAAAAACTGTGGAATTAGACCGATCAACTCAACTAATAAGATACGGTTGCAAAACAAACTTTACTTTATTCTAAAAAACAGAGAATATAAAACAGTTGAACTGTATGATATTGAATAAAACAGAATTAGAGACGCCTGCTCTATTAGGTACGCTAACTACATCAGTTGAAAGCAAGCAATTGCTTGTGTTCCTTCCGGGTTTTAAAAATGCTACCAACAACAAAAGGCATTTAAATATTGCGAAAATTGTTCGGGAGGAGCTTAACTATTTCTGTTCGGTAAATGGAGTATAGTTAAATTTAATTGACAACGATTTTAAAAATCAATATTATTTTAATAAGTTTAAGTTTTTTTAAACTATGGTTTAAGTGGCCGAAACGACGCCATGATGACACTATACACAACTGCTGTCAAAAGTGTTACTTGTTTCGTATACCAAAGTTATCTTTCGACGATACCTACGTTTTAACACACATATTGTTTTTTGTTTGCGTGAAATTTCTCCAGAAATTGAAAAGAGAATGTGGGCATGAATAAACAATTTTTCGAGAGTTCTAATTGTATTTTTACAAAAAGGCACTGCAGATAAAGACATTTTTTTGTTCAAATACAATTTGTCGAGGTAGTACGCGAAGAGATTAGTTTGTTAATAAAAATGCGACGGCATACAACTAGTAGACCCGTTTTAACGTGGAAATTTAAACAAAAATGATCAAAATATTGATTTCATAATAAGTACGCCAAAAAAATTTGTTCTTGTTTCCATATTTACTTTACAAAACTCTCGATATTTTAAAACTGTTTTTACCACACAACCTACTCATACATATGCAGGTATATAAGGTTATACAACCGCCTTTTTTTTCACTATCACTAAATCGACTTATTAGCTCATTTTACAACGTTCAGCCAAGTTTCACCAAGATCGGCCCTTATATCTGTGATGTGGTGTTGGGGTGAGTGTGTGTGTGTACGTGCGCGAATGCGTTCATGCGTGAGTGTATGTGAGCGCGTGCGTACGTGTTTGTGAATGCGTGCATCTGTGTGTGTGTGTGTGTGTGCGTACGTGCGTGCGTGCGTGCGTTCGTGTGTGTGTCTATGTGTGTATGTGTATGTGTATGTGTATGTGTATGTGTGTGTGTGTGTGTGTGTGTGTGTGTGTGTGTGTGTGTGTGTGTGTGTGTGTGTGTGTGTTTGCGTATGCGTGTGTGGGTTCATGTGCGTATGCGTGCGCGAGAGTGTGAGCGTGCGTGCGTGGATGAGTGGATGCGTGTAAGTATGTTAAAACCCATGATAACCCCAGAAATACGTACGTACTTAAAAAATTTTATTTAAATCTGTTTTCATTCCTTCTGGAGCTGGTTAGATTTTGGGAGATATTCAGCGGCGGTTTATTAAAAGCTGTTTTTGATTTTTATCAAATATTTCTGAAACACCTGTATATTTCAAGGATATATAAATACAAATATATAACCTTAATCATATAGACTAGTTATGTTCTATGCAATTGTTTGGTACCACGTGTAATTTAGCAAAAAAAAATTTCTAAGGTGGAATTTAAGTGTTAGTTCAATTTTTTTCTATATCTGAATAATGATTAATCTTATAATAAAATATTTTTTAAAGAAAATTTAATTTTACGTTACTTTTATTTATAAAGTTCCTTCATATAGAGCGAAATAAATGCAAAAATTAAATAAATATGATCGAAAATGTATTATCAATACTTTTATAGAAGCGGGCGGCTTTGGAATTTGTTTTAAGTCTGCATCTAGATGTCTGTTAACATCGATCTGACATGAAGTTTTAAACGCCTGTTTAACATAGCTTATTGTTTTTGTTTTTACAATGTTGCCTACTTACGTAGTGAACTTATTGAAGTTGCATAATTATCCTTAAAAAATTGTTATTAAAATTATTTCATTTCTTTTAATTTCCATTTTGTGGGTTGGTAGGTCGTGTGTTGGCCGATACTAGGTATTTTAGAAATTGTCAAGTACCCTATCACTATTAATTCAATATAAGACTTAATCATCGTGTGCGTTACTTAATTAGGCAACACAGCACTAATACTTTTGACAGGTCGTCGTCAATGACTCTGTCATCTTGACAAATGAGAATACCCAACAGAAAAAAAATTTCATGGCATGCTCTGATGCAAAATAAGATGGAACAGAGTATATAACTAAATTAAGTATATTTTGGATTACTAAAGTTTATTATAGTTATTTATTATATAAGGGTCTTATTAGGCATATAAAACATGCAAGAAAATAAACGCGAGAGCGTTAGCTCGAGCGTTGATTTTCTTAAGTGTTTTATATGCTAATAAGACCCGAATGTAATACAAAACGTTATCCACAACCGACAATAAATTAGAATGAAATGTACTTAATTATTCTAGCTAATTTAATTTTAATTCAATTTTCTTATTTGAATTTATGGGTGGTCATGGATTTATTGCTATAGTGACTGATTCGTAAACGCTACAGTGTCTTATGAATATAAAACCCTAGTGTTTTATGAACTTGTTATTAATAAATGTCCGAAAGATTTGCACTTATACAATAGTTTAGTAAACAATTTATTATTTTTTAATAATATTTATTCCGGTATTAAGCAAAACTATTTCATAATTTAATAACCCATAAATTTCTGTTTTTTGTTATCACAATGTCGTTCGGCGCCTTATTGAGAAATGCCGGGGTACCAAAGTATGTTAATGGTCAATATTTCATGTGTATGCAAGGTTTGAAGTATGTTACCTTCTAGTCACCTGACAAGTTGTGGCCTGATATTAGGTTGTGTGTAATTGTAATAAACTAACCATGTTTATGACATGATGTTCAGAATTTGAGATGCAGGCATGTATTAAATAGCATACTACTAAAACGTTTGAGCTGTAATATAGTAATACGTGTATTAATGTATATATTTGTAACGTGCACTGTATTTTGTTATTTTACAGTGTTATAATAAAATGATAATGTTTTTCTTGATGATTCTTTTCCTTACCGTAATAAACAGAGCAGAACTGTCATTGCGCTAGGCTCATAAATTTATTTGATCCTCTCCTATATTCCAGCAATACCTATATCACGTAGCAATTCCTTCATAAAGTAAGTGATCCTACTAATTTGGTCATTAGAATTTTACTAGTTTGGTTTATGTAAGGTTGCGTATTAACTTTATTTTTGCATACGAGGTTCACAGTTAATGGACTGGCCTGATTGCGTTATAGTGCATGTATTCGTTGTGAATCTAGAAAATGTATGCATTTTATTTTGTCTTCGATATGTAATACTACACTAATCAATAACATACACCATAATATTACACATAAAATACAAATCACAAAACTATTTTGTTGTGTTACGATAAAAAATATATTTTTAAGAATGCATTCCACTTTTTGAGCTTCGCAAATGTTCTTTTACAAATCATGCGGATCATTTCTTCTAATATAGTCATGATAGGTTAGCACTGAGCGTTCTTGTTCTCGTGTTTCAACAGAACCTGGTCTTAAGAGTCGAAGGTTAATGAGCGCACGTTCTGGTGCCAGCCCATAAAAATATACAAGATAACAAGCGGCCATTACTCCGGTTCTCCCCCGACCCATTCTACAGTGGACACCAACTGCCTAAAACATGTAATGCATTAGTATTTCAAAACAGCTACTAACTTTTCTTTTTTGGGTTTTTTAATGGTGTATTTTAAATGATACAATCTAAACCTTTCGATAACACTTACAGTTATCTTCGTCAGTAGTAATATCTGTTAAAATTTTTAAAGATGTTGAAAACAATTTTGTCAAAGTTGAAAAATTAAAACATGTTTTCAAATACAGAGTGTTCCAGTTTTTTGTAGCAGGACATAATAGTCGACAGAGCTTTCAAAACTAAGACAAAAAGTTCTTATAAACATAGGTTGCCAAACGCTTAGTTTTGGAGATACAGGGTTTCAAAGTTTTAATTTTTTTTCGGTTCTTTTAATTTATCTTCAAAACTATTTAAAATAATAAATCCAAATTTAGTACACATATTACACTCCTTAAACTCAGTAGTTTACGTTTATCAATATCTACAGGATAGTACATTTTCTGGTGTGGTGCATCCTTTATTCTCCCCGAACTTTTTCATGCGACGCCTCTCCAAAAATTTAGATTGCCCATTTGATTTAGGAACTTTTTTGTCTTTTGCTTTTTTTTCGAAAAATGCATAGTTTTTGAGATAAACTAGCTGCAATCCATGAACAGCTTCCAAATGGTAAGTAGAGAACGTCTGATGCTCCCGCAAAAAATAGTGTGCCATGAAAAGAACAATAAAAAAAAGGAATTAAATTATGTCAAATCTCACGTTTTATTTTAAATACGACTGGTGCATAAGAAAGAATGTAATTTATTTACATATTTTATTGTGTTAATTTTTATTATAAAAATGATCTTTTAAAATGCCATTTTCGTTTTCTAGTCAAGAAATAGCGGATATCCATTTTATTTATGGCTTTGTAAATGGAAGTTCAGCAGCAACAGCCCGTGAATATAGGCGAAGATTTCCTTTTAGAAGAGCTCCGCATCCTTCAGAGTTCATCAACAAATTATACGTCAGGGGTTAAATAATGTGCATGGTCGTCAAAATAGTAATCATAGGCAGCAAATAAATATTGCACGACGAATTTTGCGTGAATTCGACAGATATCCCACAACTAGCATTAGAAAAGTATGCGTAGCTTTAGGTGGAGTCTCAAATACTACTATTCACCGAACATTAAGAAGGGATCACCGATATCCTTACCATCTACAACCTGTTCAAGGACTACTACCAGGGGATGCAGAACGTAGAGTTGCGTATTGTCGATGGATTCTTGCTGAAAATAATAACAATCCAGGTTTTTTAAATAATGTTTTATGGACCGATGAATCCTGCTTCACTCGCCGTGGTGTGGTAAATTTTCACAACCAGCACGTTTGGGCAAATGAAAATCCACATGTAGTTCGCCCGAGACATTTCCAACAAGAATTTAGTGTGAACGTCTGGACAGGTATTTACAATAATTACCTTTTTGGGCCCTACTTTTTACCACCTCGAATGAATGCTGCGGCTTTCTTGGAATTCTTAGAGAATGAACATGGGAATATGTGGGAACATATTCCCTTAAATTTACGAAGAACGGCTTGGTTCCAGCTTGATGGTTGTCCAGTTCATTATAGCAGAATCGTTAGAAACTGGCTGGACAACCATTATCCAGGAAGATGGATCGGTCGTGCAGGCCCAGTTCCCTGCCCGCCAATGTCTCCAGACCTAAATTCCTTACATTTCTTTTTGTGGGTGTATTTAAAAGAAAGGGTGTATGCAACTCCTGTCACAACAAGAGATGAACTCATTAATAGGATTGGGGATGCGTATAATGAAATAAGACAATTTTTAGTTAATATTCCACGTGCAATTATTCGTCGGTGTGAATTATGTGTTCAACAAAATGGTTCACATTTTGAACAGTTTCTTTAAATTTATTTATTATTACGATAGCGTTTTTGTTTTGTTGTTATAGGTTAAGTTTATTTGTTTAATTTATTTATTTCATTCGTTTCGTTCTTGTTAAAATCTTAAACAGAAATTTTTTCCAATAAATACGTATTCTTTTAATATTTATTTTGTTGTTTTACTTTTATTTTCCTTTTATTTAATTCAACTGAAAAGTTAGGAAAAAATCAGAGGAGTACTACTTTTTATTAAAAGATAAAAAAAACGTGAGAATTGACATAATTTGATTCTTTTTTTTTTATTGTTCTTTTCATGGCACACTATTTTTTGCGGGAGCATCAGACGTTCTTTACTTACCATTTGGAAGCTGTTCATGGATTACACCTAATTTATCTACAAAACTATGCATTTTTCGAAAAAAAAAGCAGAGGACAAAAGAGTTCCTAAATCAAATGGGCAATCTAAATTTTTGGAGTTAGAGGCGTCGCATGAAAAAGTTCGGGGGGGATAAAGGGTGTACCACCCCAGAAAATGTACTACCCTGTAGATATTTATAAACGTTAAACTACTCTTAATATTGAGTTTAAGAAGTGTAATATATGTACTAAATTTGGATTTATTATTTTAAATAGTTTTGAAGATAAATTAAAAGAACCGAAAAAAAATTAAAACTTTGAAACCCTGTATCTCCAAAACTAAGCGTTTGGCAACCTATGTTTATATGAACTTTTTGTCTTAATTTTGAAAGCTCTATCGACTATTAAAGTCCTGCTACAAAAAAACTGGAACACTCTGTATATATATTTTTTATGCAGTTTTTTCATACAATGATATTTACCGGCATTCCTTCGGTAGAATTTAAGCGTTTCTTTTCAATATATGAATAACAATCAACTTTATAGAAACATGTGTAAACATATTTTGTAAGAAAATTTAATTTTAAATAACATGAAGTTTCTCAATACAATGCCAGGAATGGCAGTTTTGTTCCGCCATTCCTGGATGTACTTGTACACAGGAATGACAACACTTTCACGGCAAGTGCTTACAGGTTAACCACACACACGAAGAGGTACCTACACTATAACTCCAATCGCCACAAAAGTGTGAAGTAATGCTTGGCAAGATGCTTGTACGATAAAGCTGAAATAATATGCTCGAAACAGGCCTGAAAAAAGAAAAACAAAACATCGCTAAAACACTTAAAGAAAATGGCTATCCCCATATGACTCTTAACCTAAACGGGGAAAGAGTAACCGAAAAAGAAGATCCTAACTACACAGCGGTAATGCGGTATATGCATAATAAATACGAAAGATGGACAGCAAGTACAAGATACGCACTACGTTTAAATCCACAAGAACACTCAGTGGAATACTAACCAAAACCAAAGCACATAATGAAAAACAGAATTTAAAAAATTGTGTATACAACCTACCATGCGAATGCGACTGATCATACATAGGAGAGAGCAGTAGGCCACTCAAAGTGAGAAATCAGGAACACAAGAATAACAACAAAAAAAGTGAAACAGAGAGTTTAAGAATCACCGAACATGTCTGGAACGAAGACCACCAAATCAAATGAGATAACACAGATAGTAGCAAAAGACGAGAATACAATTCGCCGAAAACTTAAAGAAGCCATCTACATCGCACTGGCAGAAAAATTGAAAAACCAAGCTGGTGTAGAAAAATGAAATCTGTAGGATCCCAATAATGTGCTAAGAGCTTAAGCGCTATACACCTGAGCAATAGGTTACTGCGCAACATGAGTAACCAACTACTGCACAACCGCGAAAAGGCTGCATAAGTTCTAAAAATTTACACTGGATTACACAGTGGCTCAGCCTGCTAAGTGAAAGGTGCCAAGTTCAGTAGATATAGTATGGGGTGCTAAGCCACTCTTTGATAATAATAATACACCTTCCCGTACAGATTGTGCGCATCAAGGTCAATTGCTTTGAAGGTCATCGTAAAAATTGCCTGCATCGAAGTATATTTCTCAAGGTACAGGTTGTCCACGTCCAAGTACTTCAAGGTCAAGGCTATTGAAGCTCTCATACCGATTCTCCTCATCAAAGTGCATGGTTTTCAAGGTCAAGGTTGCTAACAGTGTCTGCTTCAAGGTCACCGCTTTAAGGTCCGTGCAGGAAAGGTTGGTAACACTGTCGAGTCTCTCCAAGGCCGCTCTCATTGCCAAGGTTCTTAACGTACTCACCTCCCATCAGTGTCAATAATTTTTTAAAGATCAAGGTCGCTCACATTGCTTATCTTCAAGGTCCTGCGCGTACGTGACCTCCGCTTCAAGGTCACACGTTCCATACATCGAAGTATATTCCTCAATGTCATTTAAGTAACTAGATTGAAAAAAAGTCACTATGAAAGTTAATGGATTGTATTTCAAGGTCATTTAAGAACTCATACAGATTGTACACATCGAAGGTTTCAAGATGATCACATTACCTGCGTCCAAGTACACGGCCAAGGTTTTCAAAGGGCCCACTGTACACACACCACCCGCTTCATGGTCTTCTTAGGATTTCAAGATCACGTATAGGGATCAACCTCGTTTGTCAAGGTCACACGTTGGGGGTTCAATTGTGGGAATATAGGAGGATGCTCTACCACCAAGAAACCAAGGTCGATTCTAAATCAAACGTTGATCGGAAATTTCAGCGTTCATTAATCTTTTCAAGATCACGCCCCCATCAATTCTGCGAAGTTTACTGACCTTTGTTTCAAGCCCTGAGGTGTTATTACAATTCTCAAGGGGTATCATATAGATGGTTGTCTATGCTAAGCATGTTTCAAGATCATCCAGCAATTATTGGAAGTTTATTTTCAAGGTCATGTCCCCCAGCAAAGTTCACTTACCTCAAGTGGTTCCGTTTCCCACATACAGATAGACGTTTCCAAAATACAGATTCTTCAAGGTTATTGAAGCTCTCATAGACATTCGCCGCGTTCAGGTCAGAGAATTTTCAAAGATGCTTACGTTGTCTACATAGCTAGGCGGATCCTAGACCCCTCTTCCACTATACTTTTTCTATGAGTGTTTTACTCAAGGCCATCACACTGCCTACGTATATTCCTCAAGGCCACCAGACAATTCTTGTCTGAAGTAAGGTGTTAATTCTTGTAAATCAATTATCGGAGGTACTAAATAGACCTTTCAAAGTGTGGGGATTCTACCTTTCAGTGTAACCCAAGCAATTCTTGGCTAAGCCAAGAAGTTAATTCTCAAGGTTGGGGTTATCATACAGGTGGTCGTTGTCTATGCTATAATGTGAGTCAAAGCTCTTGTATTGGCTAAATTGTGATAAAAGGATTATGCTTACAGTATGTGGATTCATAATACTACTGTCCTAAACCACCAGGATGAGGTAGCTTCCCAAAGAACCTGATCCGGTTCCCAAAGACAGATAGCCGTTTCCCAAAGCAGGGGAGCCGTTTCCCCACCATTTCAAAGTCGCACCTATGAGAAAAGGACAAAGGCGATCCATTGTTCAAGTAATTCTTGGCTGAGTCAGGGTCATAATTCCTAGAAATAACCTGCAGAGCTATCAAATAGATTGTCAATGGCTAAAATGTGTTGGTATCAATTTTCAAGGTCATAAGTCCTAGAAATCAACCTGCAGGCGTATCTTAATACATGACCGGTAAAGGTATATAGGAGGATGCTCTTCAAGGTCACGTATACTATAGGATCCACTTTGTCGTTTTCAAGGCCATTGCGTATACACATTGTCTTCATATATTCTTCAAGGTCACGTATAGCGATCTACTTATTAATTTATTAAAGAAAAACCGAAAGTGTATTAGGTCAAGGTCACGTAGACTTTCCCTGCATATTCTTCAAGGTCACTCCCCTGAAAATCAATTTATAAGGACCAAGGTGATCCATTGTTCAAGCTATTCTGGTCGGGTCAGTATCATAATTTCTAGAAATCACCTGCATGGGGTATCCAAATAGACCTTTCAAGGTGCGGGGATTCTAGTTTTCAGGGTCAGGTCAACAAACTGGTTGAGACCATGTATCGAGAAATATTCAAGGTTAGATTTACCAGCATTCCTAATCAATGACGTAGCGTAGTTTTCAAGGTCACTAACAGGATACTAATTCGACTTTGTCACTAAAAATCAATTTCTAAGGTCAAGCTAACCGACAGGTCAAGATGTTCCTTTATTAGTGCTCTTCAAGTAGCGAAATAAGCATGGATTTGCGTGGCTGAATACCAAGGTCACATGTAGTTTCCAGCTATCCCAACTATTATGTCAAGCTCAGGATTCTGAGAAATCTAAAAATAGAATTTTCACGGTCCAAGATGATACAGTCAAGCTATTCAAAGCTCTACTATTGGCTCTGTGTCTGCATATCCAGCATCAGGCTCAAAGATCATCACGCAGGACTTCTTGCCTGTTTATTCGCGAACGACATGCACTGTTAATAAAATTTAATGGAATGATGCAACACCAGAATCGCAGTAGAAGGAAAAGCAGGCATATGAAAGCATTGCTTTGTTCTCGATAAAATGTATTCATGTACACACGCAAGGTCAATTAAACGAATTCACAATAAAGCCATTTCTAGAGTACTCCTTTAATATAAATAAAAAAACTTTCTGCAAGCTTTATTTAAAAGAAAATTACCAACATCGTCTTAATGAAAGCAAACATTTCATATTATTTTAAACAATGAAAAATCACTATAACGATTTACTAATAAAAGTAATTTTAGTTAACATAAGCATAAATGTCATTTATTGATATAAAAACAACCACGTTTCTTTGTCTAGAGATCTGCATACATTAAAACCAATAAATCTATAACTAAATCGATTTGTACTAATTTAGTGATCATTTAGATTTGCAACATTTTATATAAAAATTTTATTTGTTTAATTGACAGAAACATTGGGCGTAGTACATCAAATTTAAATCTATACATTGTTTACTCCATTTCTATACTGAAATTTATATAGCTGTCATTGTTTGCTCTTTTAAGTCCAAGGCTAGTCAATTTAGGAATAAAAAGGGCCGAAATTTTAGGTACAGTCCGAATCACATTTATGTTTTTCGGGTCGCTGAATGTGAATCTGAGATGTGAAACGTCCACATTTAGTATTTTTTTTAGGTTTTGGGCTAAATCTCGATAATTATGCATTTTTTCAAAAAGACCATGCTATGCGAAAAATTGTATTTTTCATTATAACGCGTCAATAATAAAATAATTTTCAGAGAGTTAGCATAAATGCCATTTATTGATAGAAAATCAATCACGTTTATTTCATTTAGAGGTAACTTAGATCCTTTCAGTGTCTAGCGATCTGCATTAAAACCGAAAAATCTGCTACTGATTCGAATTTTTTTGTTAATTTAGGGGTCATTTAGATTTACAGCACTTTTACACAAATAGCTAACTACATTTTTTTTTTATACATGTTATTTAACTAACGAAAACATTACACAAATGCACACAATTCTTTCTTTATATTTTAGTACATCTAATTTAAATCTATACATTGTTTCTCCCTTCTAGCCAAAGACAACGAGTCCATATTTTCTAATATATATTATATATATATATATATATATATATATATATATATATATATATATATATATAGCGCAATTTATTAAACTCTGTGATTGTGGGTTCTTCTCCAATAAATCTGTATACTCTTCTTCTATAAGTCTATAAATTGTATATAGGCCAATTTCACCTCTTTAAAGCCACTTCCAGCGTACATCAGCTTAGGAAAGGGATTCTATTTCCTTATGGGAGATTACAATTTCATAGTTCAGTGTTTCGATAGCTTAAAGTACATAATATGTATCGCCTTCTCATCTGGAGGAAGAAGGTCGATATCGGATAAAATCCTAGGGCGGTAGTATTCTGTACTAATGACTAGACGTTTATCAAAAACATGCTTCCCCCAAACCTAAATATGCAGAGCCAATAAGGAACCGTTTAACCTTGATGGGTTGACTGCACGAGGATAGAATACTCCCGAAAAACCAGTACTACAGAAGCTTTTTGACATTTGTCAGCAATAAATACACTCTTTGTAAAGAGTTTAGTTAAAGCATGTTTACATATGGTTAGGGGCACTAGTACGTTTGTTAGGTTTCCGACTGCACCCAAACTACTCATGAACACATCCTTTGTATTTAGCCGCGTTTTAAATTCGATTTTCTTCTTTGAAATATTCGTAAAAGTGCTGAGGTAATGCACATTTAAACTCCTCCGTTTCTAACACTATATTTTTACCATACTTCTCAACCTTCCATGCTTCTACTGTACTACACTATTTTTACATATTCCTTATTGCTAATACACAGTTTCATAATTTTTGGTTTCATTGCATAACACTCCAAATCCAGTGTTATTTGCCTTATTAACGTCTCCAAAACGCTTCTTTCGCTCCACACTTACTTTCCCTTTCTACCTTACGTACTACTTTCGTACTTTCGTCATTTCTGCTAATCAAGAGTATACTGATTCTTGCACACAATGAAGACTTTTGTACTAAAAATCCGCATTCTAACCTGACACTCAATCATGGTTTCCAACACTACTTTTTATTCCAGCTTTTTTCAAACACAAAAAGTCATTCTTCTCAAAAGCGGCGCAGAATTTAGCGTTCTAAGTTCAGCATTTTCAAACACAGAATGTCATTTTTCTCGAACACGGGTCAGAATTTGTCAAAAGCACCCCTGGATGATAAGCCCTGTTGACTTATTCCAGTATCTATAACAATTGGATAAGCTACCCTTTACTCAAAGAAGGCGATTTAAGGGGATTACCGACCCTTTTCCATAATATAGAAACTACCCCTTATCAGTACCTTCATCCATACAAAATACCCCCTAAAGTAGGTGATTTAAGCGGATTAATACCTAAATTGTGATCACAAAGCTTTATTTTTAGTAAATGCTATACATTAGATAAGCAGGATGATAGCACAATATTTCAATACAGTGTTATGTGAATTAATATTATACTTAGCATTTATAACATCTTGAATGTACTTTAATTGAATCACGCAATTAGATGCATAATTTGCTCTTTGACGCGAACACCCTGTATATGTCAATTAGGCTCATTTTTCCTATTCCGACGATAAATATGAAATGATTCTAGTTAAATTCTGTTTACATATGGCTGGCAACACTCCTATGTTTGTTGTTCTTTTCGACTGCACCCAGACTACTCATGAACACATCCTTTGTATATGCAAAAGACCACTATGTATTCAACAACAATTAAAGTGTTCATTTTTAATTATACATCTCTTCTAATCGAGAAAATATAATTAGTAACTGACTAATACCCTTCATACTCCCCTTCTTCCCCCTCTTCATCTTCACTGGTATCCCCACCTACCCACTCCTTCAAATCTAGAGTGAACTCTTCTAGTTGTGCGCACTTAACTTTTGTATTAAACAAGTCAAACAATATCGAGCCTTTAAATACTTTTCACATATTTTTACACCATTTTCATATTTCTTTGCAAGTGCATGACAGTCCTCTTCCGTATAAAAGCGTTCTAAACCATATACTTCCTCATGATTAGCATCAAATACCAATGGCGTCAAATGTTGAAGTAAACGTGTACGTGCATCTATCGCTTTGGTCCACGATTCAACAGCATATCACATCCACATATTGAATCAATTTTATTTGCACATTACTACTTAAATACCTTAACCACTTCCACATCTATCCCCCTCCCCTTGATGGTGACAATTTGACATTGAATAGCATTTAGAGAATATAAGAACCATTTAACCTTGACCTACTTTTAGCATAGATAACAATCTACCATTCGCGAACCATCATGCCACTGCAGATGACCTTGAAAATTAATTTCTGCGAGTTGTAATAACTTCTAAGACTTACACAAAAGTCATTGATTAGGAATGCCTATTGATTATTGATTAGGAATTGATTTCTAAGAATACCCTGCAGGTGACCTTTAAAATTGATTTCTAGGAATTAACACATGACCCTGACGACTAAATTCTAAGAATTGTTTGGTGACCTTGAAGAATTCGCGTCAAAATGTTGTTGAATTCGCGTCAAAATGTTGTTACCTTGAAAAATTTCAATGGATGACTCACACCTTCAATGAACTTGATCCATTCTAAGAATACGGTTAGCCTTGGAAATTGATTTCTAAGAATATGCCCGCAGACAACCTTGAAGATTTATTTCTAGTAATTGTAATAACTTCTAACACTTATACAAAAGAATTGTTTGAACAGTGTGGTCTTGACAATTTGCTTGGTGACTTTGAACACATGGCCTTGACTCAGTCGAGAATTGTTTGGTGACCATTTCCCGCCAAAAAGATGTTACCCTCAAGGATCACTCGCACCTTCAATGACAATTCCATCCACATATTGAATCAATTTTATTTGCACATTACTACTTAAATACCTTAACCACTTCCACATATATCCCCCTCCCCATGCTGATAACCTTCCTTGAAGAGCATTTAGAAAATACAAGAACCATTTAGCTTTGACCTACTTTTAGCATAGATAACAATCTACCATTCCATGAACTATCATGCCACTGCAGGTGACCCTGAAAATTGATTTCTAGGAATTGTAATAACTTCTAAGACATACAAAAGTGATTATATTATAATAATTTAATATTAGTCAAGTTACTTTGGTATGTGTGAATCCTTGCGATGTTGCAGGCTCACATTCCATTAATATAAGTAATTTGATTGTAATCTCATTATATTGAGAATTTACATCAGTTCTACATACATAAAGACAAAATCTACATCGATTGGTGCTTGAACCTTGAGGGCGCAGTTGGTTAGCTCAGTACTCTAGCAAAGTACAGGTCGTAGGTTCAAATCCTACTCGAGGTAAACTTTTTATTTATGTATTTAATAAAATTAACAATAATTTTATACAAAAGTCATTGATTAGGAATGCCCATTGATTATTGATTAGAAATTGATTTCTAAGAATACCCTGCAGGTGACCTTGAAAATTGATTTCTAGGAATTAACACATGGCCCTGACTTGACTAAATTGTCTGGTGACCATTTCGCGTCAAAATGTTGTTACCTTGAAAAATTTTATATAGGTAAAATTTTGTTTCGGCGAAGGCTGTTTCAGCGATCCCCACTCCAGCCCTCCCCGAACATAACCGAAATAATCCGAACATTGCCGAGTACTTCTAATATTTCGGCGATGTAGGAATGATTTAATTTATTTCTTAGCAGTCACTCGAACCGTTAACATGGACCCTTCTAAGGTGTTTAGTGTTTCCGAACTTTATGGAAGAAAAATTAAACCCACTAAAGAAAGATTTGGACAATGGCTGTTATTGGAGAATTTACGAAATAACAATCTTGTTTCGGATATTGGTAATATTAATTATGTGGAAGGAGAGGTGTTGCTACAAGACAAGGGTTAGAATCATTTATACCCATTACCTATTCGTATGGCGATAACATAATGGTTGCAAAAATTTGCGGAATGGAACATTGCACTAGACAAGGAAAAACACCACTCGTAAAGAAAGACATTTGTAGTTCGTTTAATTGTTTCCTCATAGGAATATTTGGTGAATTTGTTTCTGCTAGGCAGAATGGAGAAAGGTGTTATGAAAATTGTTGATGGTTTGAAAAGTGTAACTAAAAAATACACCCAGCCAGTTTGTATTCCTTACAAAATCGAGCTTGCCGATGTTAAATTGGAGACTTTTATATGAATTGCCCGATTTAAGAAGGAAGACTACTATCTTTTGGATTTGGACATTACACAAGATTTCGCAGGAATATTTAATAAGGAAGAAATGTGCCACTATTTAATTAACAATTTTAATTTCTGTGTACAAGGCGAGTGCAAGAAAAATTGTAATGTGGTTGTAGATAACGATAATACGGTTGGTAAAGACTGCCTAACTTGGTGAACTTCTAACGCAAGAATAAAAATTTACAACACACTTATTTGTCAAATAACAAGCCGTGGTGTTAATAAAACTATCGGAAACCATCTTGTAAATTTTTTAAATTGTCCGGATGCAAGATTAAAAGGAACATTTTATTCTATTCCGACCAAGAAGCACGGAATTACCAGATTGGAAGCAACAATTTACACCTATAGAAATTATTCTGGAAACGAGATGTACAACCCTCTCTCAGATGGTTTAACATTATTGGAAAGTGGTAAAAATTACTTCCAACATCCACCTATGCATCTATTCCAAAAATGTGGACAAAACTAACAGACAGTTTATAAAATAGTTGTTGTTTAGTGTTTAACAATGTGTTACAATTTGTATACTAGGGAAACTAGAATACAAGAAAGTTGACTGGGATACAATTAAAACTGCATGCCGATTCGAAAGAAAGAGAAAAAATAATAAGTTATGCAATTTCTGCCTTTGGTTTAAGTGTCTGCTTATAAACTATATAGAGGTTATGGGAGAAGAAGAAAACAAAGACAAAATACGTATTATACGAAAGTGCTTTATTAAAGCTGGCGAAACCTATTTTACGAAATGTATGACAGCGTCTTCTACAATACCGGAAGAAATTAACATAACGAAAAATGGTCTGGTTAAAACAACTAGTGTAATTCTCCAAGTTTGTAGAAAAAGAAGTAACATTAACAGTAAACTAAAACCATATCCTATTAAGCAAATTGAACCCCTTTCTCAAGCTTACGTACTATCCATAAAGAAGCGTAAGTTGGAACTGGAAGAAGTGGCTTTACAGAAAGGAAAATTGGACTATATACAGCAGGATAGCAGTATAAAAGCAGAGTGAATGGATTTATTGGAAAAGGAAGAAACAATGGCAGAGTTTAAACAAAATATTATTAACTATTTTAATTCTTATTGTGGCAATCCGGATACAAATTGTCCGCCTTCGTTGTTAATAATACGAGACAATACCCACATGTTGGAGTACTTTCAGAAAGAGAATGGAATAAAAACTGTTTACTTTATAAGACGTTATTTCAAGAATTATTTTTTAAATGTAAAGAGAGAAAAACTTATACGCGAAGGATTTAGTTTTGTTCCTTATAACGGGTTGGAGATAGTTTCTTGACCAAACCAAGAACCTTTTGTTACATTTAATACAAACGGTACGAGCACATTTAATGGTCATACGTTTGCTAAAACAGAGAATATTATACCACATTCCAAAGCACCAGAAAATTTGGAACAAAAATGTTTTACCCAACAAGATGTAGAACAAATTAACGACCTTCGAATGCAAGAAATTAAAAGTAATATTAAGGCCACAAACTGCAAGAAATTGGAACAGTTATCCGAGGGAGCAGAATTAGTTATAATAGGTATTAAACAGATAAGCTATAAAAATAAATGGCGTTATATATTACAATTAGAAAATATTAGCTCATTGTACATATCTAATTATTGGTTAGAAAGGTAATTGGAAGAACAATGTATAGATTTGAATTATAAAATTAAAATTAAATTGAATGTACTAAAACATACGCCTAGTAGACATAAAGAAAGAATTGTATTTTGTGTGTAAAATTGTATATTGTAAATTATGTTTCTGTTAATTAAATAACATTTGTAAAAAATGTAAAGCTACCTATTTGGCTGTGTAAAAGCAAAAGTATTTTAATCTAGTTTCTTTTAAATTATCTCGGTTATGTTCGGGGAGGGCTGGAGTGGGGGTGCCGAAACAGCCTTCGCCGAAAGCCTCACGTCGCATAATTTTACCTATATGAATTTTATTTAAGGTTATTCCTCATCAACGTCACCATAGTAGCTCTTTGTATCGCTTCTGGATCGAATTAAAATCAACCCTTGACGCATATTCACGATCACTTTTTTTTATAATTGTGGACATGAACAGGCTCAATTTGGCCTATCGTGCTAAAGCACTCAGAAACACTTAGGAGGATGGATAGAGGGATATTGAATTGCCAATAGATGCCTATGAACAGCTACCTTAAATTTTCTCATATCATAAGTGAGAGGAAAGCAGGAACTAGGGAGATCATTCCAGAGTTTAGAAGTCGTGCAGAAAAATGTGGATTGCGCCCGTTTGGTACGACAAGTAGAGACTTGTACTGCATACTGATGATGTGAATGAGCGAACCGAGTCTCGCAAAGATAGCCCGAGATGGTATCAAAGAATATAATTCTCTCTTTTTAATACAATCAACGATATCGAGAGCGTATTGGGGAGCACTAACCCAGAGGTGAGAATTATATTCCAGATGAGGCCGAATTTGGGCCTTATACAGCAGAAGGAGTTGTAGAGAGGTAAAGTACTGTTTAGATCTGTACAAAAAGGCTATTTTACGAGCAGCTGTTTTGGTAGCTGACAGAAAATGGTCAACCCATGAGAAATTTGAGGATACAGTCATACCCAACACAGTAATAGAGTCTGAAAACTTCAGAACTGAGCCAGTCATACTTACAACAGGAAATGATCGATCTTTTTTGGCGGACACAAGGCAACACTGAGTTTTGTTAGCATTAAATTTAACTAGATTATTTCTTCCCCATTCGAGAATACGTTGAATGTCTTTGTTGATTGAATTTGCCATTTCAGCTTTAATTTCTTGATTTGACACAGAAGGTGGATTATCACTATGAGTAGACTGAGATGAACTACCGTGAAGAGTGCTATCGTCAGCAAAGCAATGGATGGGGTTAGTTGTTGAAGAAATAAGGTCATTTATGTACAGCAGAAAAAGTGTAGGCGCTATAACGGATCCCTGTGGTACGCCCGCATTAATGACGATAATCCTCCATTATTCCAAATATGTCATTCAATGGTATGCATACTGTAAATGATTTTTCTCCATTTTGCTCATCGAATTCTACTTGTAATGGTTCCTCGTTTTTTGGTGGCCACCCCAAATGGCTGAACGCTTTGCTCTTGCTTCCCGTATAAGAAGTATATCCCTTCAGTGTAGATTTTATGCCTGGATGCCGGGAAACGTCTACTCTTTGATCGCCTAACTAATAACGAATTTCTTCGAAAAGAAAGTTGGGGATATTATTGGTTAAGTTGCATGCTTTTCTTTTATCTTCTTTTTTCAGCTCAAGCTTACCTTCTATGTACAAAAATCTACCGTGGGTAGCCGTAATTAGATCGTGACTTTGAATTAAGATGCGTATTTCTTCGGAAGCTCCATATTTAGAAGATCCATACGGAAGATAAGTGTAAATATGTGTTTAATTACAGTATCAGCAAAATGTACGTTTTGAAAGACGTCTAATGATTCGGCCAGTGTCGCTGAAAACTTTTTAACCAATCGACGTTAAAAAGTATTTCTCTGCAGATGTTAACCGCAATGAAGCTGATGACTAATTAATGACTTACTGTAGCGATGCTGTCTTTTATATGAATTGGAATTGCTCCTTGATTAATTCTCAGACCCATGTTTTTTTTAGTTCTAGGCGTACTGTTAATGGTTCACTTTCACCAAAGTCTATTAATTCGCCCCTTTGATTAGTCAAATTGATTGTTATATTACTAATTTTGTCGGTGTTTACTTCTAAATATTGAGTATTGCTTGGAGTTTTATCAAGACGATAACCGGGTGGGACTGAAACGTGAATCTCATATAATACTTTTGCAGGTTTCCGGTTTCGATAAGATCCCTTTATAGTGTTGCACTCTACGTGTAGATTGTTGTGTTTAATTATTTGGATGTCTAACGCGGACAATCTCAAATGAACTGTTTATCTCACATTAGGTGTATTGTTGTTTACTCTAATGCTAAACTTTTCTGTAGGTATTTTAGTTTTTATATAATCGCTAATCTCATCTAACTCATATGCATCGTGCGGAATATTAATCACAGCAAATGATATGGATTTGTTCTAAAATAAAATCTATCGTTACCTGTATAAATGTTTCTAATGCTGTT
>JARFJB010001205.1:22500-32180 GCA_036346205.1 Vesta saturnalis | reverse complement strand
AAAAAAATGAATAAAAAAAGAATAACAAAATATATAAAACAAAATAATATCCCAGATATAAAAAAACAGGAAAAAAATAAACAAACATAAATAAAAGATAAAAACATAAAAAATAAAAAAGGAATTAATCAAGATAAATAAAAGAAAATATAAATTTAACATTAAAAAATCAGAACAAATGGAAGACAGTAAAATGGAAAAAACAAATTGATAGATAACTGCTATAAACTTATAAAGAAAAAATAATTAACAGCCACATAACAAAAAAAATTACAAGAAGAAATACAAAGCGATAAAAAAGATCAAAGAAAAGTACAAAATAAAAATTTAAGTAAAAAGATCGTATTAATGAAAAACATTAAAAAAAAAAAACACAAAAAAAAAAACTTAAAAAAAAAAAATACAAACGAAAGTAACGGAAAAACATGTAAATGGAAAAAGAACAAAAAAGGAACAAAAATGAATAATACAAGAAGAGACAACGTAAATTTTTAAAGAATAAAAGATTTCTAAATTAAAATATTAATAAGTAAGATGAACATTTAAACAAATTTGAATACATTTACAGTAAAAAAACTGAGAAAAATTATAATTAATAAAAAGAAAATTTAAAAGAAGAAGAAAAATTTTCAGTTTATTATTAGTACAAGATTTTAAACCGCTCAAATTTACTAATTTTTTCTTGTTTAAAAATTTTATCGATCAAACAAATAAAATAATTTAAAATTCAGAAAAACACAAATATTCCACGTTTTGTTTTGAATTCAGTTAAATTTTCTAATAATTTATTAAAATAAACAGTTTGAATGACTTATCATGTTTTTAGATAATTCATAAACTTAAATTTTAACAATCTTTTCATTAAACACCTAAAACAAATTGAATTAAATATTAAATTAATTAATATTAAATTTTATTTACAATAGCTTATCTTTGAGATAACATAAATTTAATTTGCTTAAAATTTAAACTATTTTATTTCTTTTAAAAATATTTTAAGACCTTGTCATTAAAAAAAATAACGAAACTATAAAATAAAACTTAAACACATAATTAAATTTTATCGATTTAGCGTGAACATTTTGAAATAACAAGGCCGATTCCATACATTTGTACACTGTATGTATATATCCAATTAAAAATTAATTTTTCAAGCTAATAAGGAGTTTTCATGAATCTCACAGATAAATAATATCTTACAGTTCGGTTCTGACATCATAACAATGTGATGTTCTAAAAGGAATAAATAAAACAGGGGCTTTAAAAAAATAAAATGACTTTGTAATTAGTATCTATCTGATTTTATTTAGCTTACTATATTAACTCTGAATTAGTTAATTTGTGGTAGTTATTATCAGAAAAGTGTACGCAATTTTCAAATGTAGAAAAATATGGAATCTATCGTGTTACATACTTGTCAACGAAATTAAAGCGGAACGCATATTTAAACACCAGAGACAGTAGCCTCATAAAACCACATTAGGAACTTGTCAGTCAATTTAAGAAAACATGGTGCATTTAAAAAGCCTGTAAATACCGTAAAGAACTTGCAATGAAGAAAAAGCAAGTAATGTTTTATTAGCTGTTACGAAAAATCAGATTTTACACATTGAACAAATAATTGGGTGACCCATTCTACTGCTCATTTAATTTACAAAAAAAACATCCTCATTTCAATTTAGAATTTGTCAGAGACTTGAATAATTCAACAGTCTCTGTAATGGTATACCAGAAATGTGCAGATAATAGCAATTTCTATATAAAATAATTTGGTCGGATAAGTCAGGTGACCAATAATAAAATTTTCAACTGAAAATGCTCACTATTGGGCAAAACAAAATGTTACAGTTTATAAGTGCGTAACACCAACACCGTTTCGGTTTTAATATGTGGACTCAATTCGGAATGCTAATAATAGGTCCAGTTTTCTAATGGACCTTTAAATTCTGAACTACCGAAATTTATTAGAAAATGAACCAGAAGCAGATTTAACTGATTTACCTCAAGCTGATACTGAAGATTATTGGTTTGTACAAGACGGTGCTCCGGCACATAATTCTAGAGCCGTCCAGGAATATTTATCGGCAAGGTATCAGCAGATGGATTGGAACATATTCAAGTAAGATGGCAAGCGCCATCTCGATATAACACTTCTTCTTTGGGTATATGTCAAAAATTATATTCACCGACAGAATATTGAAAATGACAATCAATTGCGGAACTTAGTTCTCTAAGCATTTGGAAGTATTACGTCTCAAATGCTTCGCAATGTTTTGAATTCAACTGTCAGGCGGTATTATCTGTGTTTGAAACTATTATAAGGCTTATAAGTAAGTAATTCTTACTTTAATTTACACTAAATACAAAAGCAATTACTTTTTCCTTTTACCGTCTATTTGTTTGTTAATATTAACTTTAATATTAAGAAAATTTATTATGGTGTGTGTAATAATCATACGGGAAAGTTACTGCATAAACTTCTTTAAAGTTCTGTCTGTATTCTGATGATGGTCCATAAAAGGTTCCAAACGCTATCAGACCATCACATTTCTGAATTTATGATAAAAAAACCTTTCAAAATCTGTTTTTATAATATCAGGACCGTACTGAAAAAAAAAGTTGATCTATAAAAATAGGAAACCATTGAAAATATGCCATTTAAACGTAACAATTTCCATGAAGAATGTTTTATTTTTTGTTTTATCACCTTCAATATAACAAATAAATAAAATTTCAAATTCAATTTTTTTCAAATTCAAAACAAAAACAGACCATATTTCTTTGTGATTTTTTGGTCCCTAATTACACAATTTTTCCATTTAACATTTGTATCTATTACCATTTAGATCCCATAGTGAAATCCATATCTTAATATAACAAAATTTTTTATGTTTACAACGGACATTTGTCCCCAAATCTTAACATTTTACTCTCAGAATGTGAAAAATAAAAATTAAAATATTAATAATAAAATTTTCATTTGTAAAATTTCTTATACTGTTTTTAAAGAAAGTTAAAATACTTTTTTCATATAACAGTCAATGCTTAAAGCGAGGTTAAACGAACTTCCGGGTATAACGTACTAGTTTTAAAAGTCCGTCACCTATCCATAAGATCCCTATAAATATTGTTTGTTATAATAAACCCGTAAACAACGAACTTTGGATATAACGTTCGGAAAAATTGTTTCCGTCCGTTAAATTTACACAAAAGTAAGCAAATTCTGCCAAAAATAATACGTAGATTATTTGATTGCAAAGATAAGGTTTCTGTAATTTTTTCAAATGCCCCTAAATACTTCCTAATTGGTGTTTAAATCTTTAATCCTAAAGGGTTTATGTTTTTAAAATATTACAGACCTTGCAGGGGTTTTCCTAATCAACTTGTCAATCAAATAAATCAATTAAAATAGTTAAACAATAAGTGGCCTAATATCAGGGTAATTTTAGTGATAATGGCGACGAAACTGGGCTATTTTTTAAATTAAAGAACCCAGAAAAACACTAAAATTTAAAGGTAAAAAAATGTGTAGGCGGCAAATTATCAAAAGAGCGGGTAACTTTTTTTTTGTTAATTAACCGGGAAAACAAACAAATTCAAGTCCTTTAAAAGTTCTTTTATAAACGTTTTGGTTGAAAAAATAAAAAGAAAATTACGAAAAAAAATAATTAAATATTAATATTTATAAAATAGGAAAATGTATCGTAAAATAAAATATTATTAACCATCGTTTATTAAACCATATAAAAACACAAGCCCGGGTTCGATAACCTTTCTGAAAAATTAGGAAATTAGAAAAAATAATTAATTATTCTTAATTATTAAAAAGGCCTGTTTTTTAACCACCAATAAAGCCATTATTTTTCACGGGTCCGGTTGGTTGGAATAACAAGTGACTTTTTATTATTTCTTTAAAACGTTTATTGTAATTTTTTTATTCCGGGTTAATGCAATCTCAATTGTATTTTTTGGTTAAAACAAAATTTTAAAAATAAATTAAGTTAAAAACTAAAAAGGGATTTTGATCTAAAAGGAAAAAAAAAATAAATTTTTAAAAAACAAAAATTTAAATAACGAAAAGAAAGAAAAAAACTTAATCAGGAGAAAATATAAAAAGAAAAGTTTAATTTAAAAAACTTTCGTAATAAAAAATTAAATTTTCCCGTTTTTTAATTTTTAAAGTTTTTAGTTTTTAAAATTAAATGAAACTTAGAATGGGTAGGATCGAAACAGTTATTAATAGCTTCAAATAATTGACTTTTCTACTTGAAATATCTAATGCCGAATTCGTTAATATAAAATAAGATGGTTTTCCTTCAAAAAATAACGACAGTTTATTTGAGCTAAAATTAAGGACTTCTCGGTCTGGAGAATAGGCATTGATTAAATGCGCCGTATCTTGTATCGTATGTATCGGAGCGCATGCTTGTTCAAAGAAGTCGGTTACAAACAGACAGACAAGCAAACAAACATATATGATGCTAATATAAGCGTGTTAAAAACAAACTTTCATTTAAATTTCATAATCTTTTTCAAGGAATTTAATCCTTCTCAGATGAAATTAAATTTTGAAAACGATTTTTGAAAAAACAGATAAATTAATTAAAAAAGTTGAAAGACTTTTATGTTTCGTTAAAAAATCGTCTTTGAAATTTAATTTTCATCTCTTTTTAAAAATTATGAAATATACAGAATTAAAGCTTGATTTTTTTAATAATTCCTTTTTAACCAATAGACCCTGATTCTTTTTTTTTCAACTACTGGATGCGATCTTTTAAGTAAATGAATATTTTACCTAGTTTTATAAATAAAATTTTCTTAAAAAATAGCAAAAGTTTGTTAGTATTTTATAAAATTAAAATAAAATATTTATCTAAACATTGAATTTTAATAATCTATGCATGATCTGACTAAATTGGACAATAAACCCTATTTTATACTATTTTAGATTTTGAAGCAAAATTTTAAAATGCAATTTTTCAAATTTGAAAGGTATCAGATGTGGTAGGTTCGTTACTATTTTACTACTTTACATAATTTATAAATATAAAAACATATAAAACTGTTTAATCGTTTAGATCTTAAATGAGCATAAAAAAGGCAGTACTTGTCTAATTTAACTAAGTCTATTGTAAGACAATTTCCTTATAATTTGCTTTGTTTTTTCAGATATTTTGTGCATCTTCCAGAATGTCCGAGGACCAAAAACTATCTGGTTGCGAATATAAAAAACGAAGGGTGGAAAAAAATGCAAAGGCAAAGACAAGCGGTTTACTAAATTATTTAAAGTACGCCGGGCAGTAAAAAATGACGACTCAAAAATGTTTACATCAAAGACAACATTGAAAGACACTGACAACAGTGACAACAGAGACTCACCTGAGAAAATGAGGATCAACAAATGAACGATATACCTGAACTTACTTGCAACTGACAGTGGCAGCCCTCCGTCGCCAAATGAGAGCACTATTGATACCAACGTGGCACCTACAGAAACGCTTTTTAAGATAGCACTCTAATGATACTACCAGACTAAAGAATCTTTTGGTAAGGCAAGGTCCACCTAAACCATTGTACAATTATAGATTTCCATACGATTGACTGGTAGAAAATTTAGCCCTAATTATTATAAAGAATTTTAAAATGGAAAATTTTAAGAGACTGGCTATTACTCTGTCTCAAAAATTGCGTATATTGCTTTTTGCAAAACTGTGCATAGTTCCTTTCAAGGAGGGGTTTAAAGTTGGAAGCATCTGAATCAAACTCTAAAGACTACGAAATTTCTAAAATCATATTCAGTCCCAAAAATCTTTTTAGAACTGAACCTAAGATTAAATGTTGGCTAAAGTGCTTTTAAAATCTAAATCACTAAAACTGGCTTTCCAAGGTACAAGCGACAAGCTGTTTGAGCAATAACGGTAACTTCTTAAAATATTTGAGCTGCTATCTGAATTTGATCCGTCATGGAAGAACACACGTAGGGTGCTTAAAAAAAGAAACAAAGCTCACTATCTTGGGAAAATATTCAAAACGAGATAATAGACCTGTTGCATCAAAGTGTGAAATCTTATATTATTAATGAAATAAAAAAAAGCCAAATGTTATTCGATAATTTTAGATTGCACTCCTGATATTTCTAAAATTAAAATGACTCTTGTAATCAGGTATGTTTCAATCAATAAAACTGATTTCAATCAGGATGAGGTTGAAATAAAATTAAGGAAAGCTTTTGGGTTTTCTTCCAGTTGAAAGGTCTACAGGAAGAAATGTTTGAAATTATAATTGCAGAACTTAATAATTTGGGTTTAAATTTACAGGATATAAGAGGACAGGATATCACAACGGGTCTAATATCGATAAATCAGGAGTGCAATCTTTAAGAACCTAAATCCGAGCTTTCTACATTCCATGTAGTAGTCATTTCTCAATCTAGTAGTTAACGACATGGTAAAGCATCTTTGGAAGGCGCTAATTTCTTTAATATGATTCAAAAAATATGTATTTTTCAGCATCTACTTTTCGCTGGGCAATTCTTTAAAACATGTCCAGGGTTTGACTTTAAAACCATTAAGTGATACTAGATGGGAGAGTAGAATAAGGAAAGCCTTTAAGATTTTAATCGGAGGCGTATACGACGCCTTTTCTAAGCATTTGAGAATGAAGAAATTGATAATTTAATAAGGGACGAAGCCGGTTTATTAAGTTGTATTAAACAATTTAAATTTTTTTCAATGGTTCTTTGGTATAAAATTTTAAACTGTATTAATCCAAAAAATTGTTGCAGACAAAAGATTATGATTAATCTGCACTTGATCTTTTGCAAAATTGCAAAAAGTTTTTCAGGATCTTCGATCGGATAAATCTTTTAATGAACTATTGTTGTGCGAGAGAACTGGCTGACAAATTGACGTTGAATCAACAATACCACGACACCGCGCAAGAAAAAAAGGAATTTCTCATACGAAACTCGAGATGAACCGATCGAGAATTCTAAAGAAAATTATAAGGTAGATTTTTTTTTACAATTGACCAGGCACTAAATCAAAGATACTAGATTTAAACAACTTAGTCACCATAGTAATATTTTCAATTTTATATAATATATATGATTTAAAGGGCATATCTAAAGAAAATCTTTTGAAATTTGAACTTAGATTTTTTTACTAATACACGCTTAGATGTTTAGCAATTGAATTTATTAAAAACTTTTTGGTAATAATTTAATAATAACCATTATTTATTTAAGTTTTAAACACGTTGTTATGCAATTATATTTCTGCGCAATTTTATCTTTGCTGGCTTGTATATTTTTTCCCTTGAACAAATGCGTTAACAGATGTAAATTTTCAGGTTGGGCTGTAACACAAAGCAATATTCTCCTTAATACATTTTAGTTTTGTAGATGGTAAGAATAGTGGTTCTATGTATAGTACAATTTTAGAAGTTAAAATATTAAAATTTATTGGTTGATATTGAGTAAAGTTTACAAGTCCAAATTCAGTCGATCAGTCTAATTTCTAAAAATTGTTTAAATATGAGGAGGGTTAATCCAAATAATTAATGTTATAAAGGAGATAAATTATTACTAAAATTTTATTACTGTTAAACCTTAATAAATATTATTATGTAACTTTGCTCAAATGTAATTTAAATTTTCTTGTGTTCTGATCGATAACAATGATGAAATTAGATAAAATTTCTCAACCAGTAATATTTTTTTGTTGTTACTTTGGTACATTATGAGTAATACCTAAAAATAATTATAGTTTATACATTCGTAAACACTAATAAAACCAGTTTTGTATGGATGAAAAAGTTTAAAAATTAAAATGGTTCTTCAAAATATCTTTTATAATTTCAGATACCTGGTGCTGTTTTCTCAATAATAAAGTTTCACATTTTAGATAAAAAATTAATAAATTTCACATTTTTATGAAAGTATAATTAAATTAAAATCTTCATGTTTGTTTGATAAAAATTTTTTTGAAATTAAGTAATTACATTATTATAAGTTTTAGTTATGAACGAATAAAAAAGTAAGTATGCAATTAAAATTAATGAAATAGTTCTACATACGTAAAATCAAAATTTACGTTGTTTAGGATAACTCAAGTGGTTAGATGGTGCTCAAGTACCGTCATGGGCATATTCTACTCCAGGTAAACTTTTTTTGTGTATTTAATAAAATTAATAATAATTTTAAGTATTTACATATTTTTGATTCATCAACAGTATATATTCCACGATACTAAGTTTTAACATTATTGTTATGCGGTCAATACTTTCTGTATAATTATGTATGTATCAATTTCGCCATAAACATGTATGTTTTTTAAGTGAGATTCTAATAATTAAGACCCTGCTCACTTGCTCTCATTAAAGAGCCCCTGTATCAAGCCATACTCAAATACAAGACTTTTGTAAATTGAAATCTGTTTAGTACACTAATTTTAAAATCCTTATTTATTATTGTTTAACAATATTAATTAATTTGTGAAATTAATAAGAATTCTTAGCAATAACGATTTATAAATAAATAACAATAACACTAGTATAATAAAATTAGACACTTTGTTCAAAATGTAAACCGTTCTTTTCAATACACATTTCACAGCGACGTACAATAGAACGTCTTTAAATTAAATGATTACCCTTTTTCATTGCAAGCATCTCTGATGCGATTGGTGAAAATTCTTCAAGTGTATTAACCAGTGGTATACACTTTTTTTCATGAATCCCCATACAAAAGTCAAGTGGCGTTAAATCAGTGATCTAAGGCCACGTCACTGGACTTACCTATCCACCTCCCGGGGTTAGTTTAAATTTCTTTTTCTGCCATAATGGCCGGACATCCATCAAGCTGAAACCAAGAATGTCCTCTTAAATTCAAAGGAATGTCTTCCCACATATTAACATGTTCTTCTTCTAAAAATTGTAGGAAATTTTCTGAATTTAACGTTGTGGCAAAAATGGTCCAAACACGTGGTTCCGTAAATTCCAATTCCAGACATTTATACTAAATTCATGTTGAAAACTTCTTGGTCGAATGGCATGTGGGTTTTCATGTGCCCATATATTCAGATTGTGAAAGTTTACGATACCCGACAGTAAAACAGGATTCATCAGTCCACAGTATGTTGGATAAAAATTCTATTATTTTGAATGGAGTTAAGAAACCTACAATAATTAAGTCTTCGTTCGGCGTCACCTGGACATAAACCATGAACAGGTTGAAAAATGGGCGTGATCCCGTTTTAAAACCCGGGAAACTTTACTTTGGGAAATACCAAGAGCAACAGCAGTACGTCAGTACTTGTCTGGGTTCCTATTAAATTCACGCAATATACCCTCTCCAATTCTATTTCGTCCACGGTTGTTCTTTCGGCCCCATTTTCAAACCCTGGTTAACAAAAATGGATACTCACAAAAACGGAATGATGAGGGTCGTCTATTTGGAAATTTCTCCAATACTCCCTAGCTGCGTACCTTGAATTCTCATTTGCGAACCCATAAATAAAATGAATGTCCCTTGTTCGCTATTTGTAAATGTAAACGGCATGTTACACTAATTAAAAGCTGGCAAATCAAATGAAATAACTTTTGAACTTAAAAACAATAATTAATAACAGTGAAATTATTCAAGATGAAGCAAGTGTTTGTAAAAGTCAAACTGTCGTTTC
>JARFJB010001205.1:0-17500 GCA_036346205.1 Vesta saturnalis | reverse complement strand
GATACTTATATTACATAATGTTCAATAATTTTTTAAAACCTGTACAAAAACTTGCTTCTATGTACCAGAAAATTCTGAATCAAATCTTGATAAAGATCTGTGTCCTTTTGTTTTGAAGAAGTGGGTCATTTTCTCGACATTTGATTCAAAACATCAGGACGATGAAGCAGTTCGAAAATTCGAAAATACCTTTGAAAAAAAGATCCCAAATAGCAATTAATTAAGAAAAAGGAAATTTTCAAAGCAAGAAAAAATAAATTGAAACCAACCAGAAAACAAAAGCATCGATTATTAGGTGAAACCACTAAAAGTAACGATAATGAATACTTCCATGTATTAATTGTTTAGGTTATTATAAAAAACTTATTTATGAAGACTAAGAAAATCTGTAAATCAAAAAATGTTGAGATATCTAAGAAACAACATCTAACAGGCACAAACCTTTTAGCCAGTACTGGTTTATTGGGAAATTGTCTAACCAAAAGTCGTCTTAAAAACGAAGTTGTCGGAATTATGTTTATGTGCTAAAACTGATCCACTGATATGTCTTTACGGAGAATCCTATTTGAATAAGCACAAAAGGAAACAAATGAATATTGCAGCGTCAAACAATATACGAGAACTAGCAAGATTATAACTTGCATTACAAGATTCTACACTACGTTGATAGAAGCTCTTAAACCCGAATTATACAATACTATTATAGCATCTACAAAAGTAATTAGTGGGTACGATCCAGATAATCAGACTTTTAAATCCCTTCATTGGCTCTTCACCTAGGAACTACTTTAAAATTTCTCTGTGGCGTAGCAAGAAAAGCATTAATTTCAAAGCATCCTCTACTTCATTATTTAAAAAAGATTAAACGCTCAAGAATATTTCAGAAATTCAAGAACTGATTACCCACATTGGTGCAATGATATTTCTAGTATAAAAAGTACTAACTGAAAAAATGGGAGAAGCAAACATTGTTACCTATAACCGAAGACGTACAAAATTTAAAAATTATGTTTTTAGCTGATTTCATTTGAAAACTAAAAGGATCAGAAAATATTTCATAATTATAAAGTATTAACAGAACGTACTTTATCAATTGTGCTAGTTTTAATAAAATATATATATATATATATATATATATATATATATATATATATATATATATATATATATATATATATATATATTTATTAACTGTTCAAGAGTCCTTCTCTTTAGCCCTGGTGCTGCGATGTTTTGTGTTATTGTTAGTCTACAATCATGAGAAGTGGTCATTTTTGGTGTAAAAAAAAGAAAAAGGATTTATTTATTTATTTAATATTTAATAATGCGTTACTTGGCTTAAGTGTGTATGTTGTTTAGTGAGGTGTAGTGTGCTTAGTATGATCATTAGATTCGTTGTCCAGTTTCTTGCTAGGTCGTCATCGAATAGATGGGGGGATGCGTAGGACATATGGGATGTTGTCTAGCGATTCTTCTATCTCCTCGGGGAGGTCTTAAAGGAGTTGTGTAAGGATCGCGAGGGGTAGCTTGAATTTTAATTTAGGTTTTCATCGTGGGAATTGGGGAAAACGGTAGTTGTAGGATGTGGTAAGGGTCTTTTTGGTAGGGATAGTGTCGCCAAAGATTCTTTCATGTGGAAAGTTTTTCTGTAGGGTTTGTATTCTGTGTGTGACGGTTGGTATGTTTACGTGTTGTGTTCTGAGGTCGCCGTCACAGGAAGCAATAGAGGAAAGGTGATTGGGGTTTATATTCGTAGGTATGGATGCTCGGAAATCCATAATATGGCGAATATGTGTTTTGTAAGAGTGTTGTATTGTTTTGGGGTCGCAACCTCTGATTCTACCCCAGAAGGCGCCCAGCAGGTTTGCACGGTTTCTTACCCTGTCAAGTGTCTTTTGTACATCGTGAACTTATCTTCGGTGTAATTTAGGATGTGGGAAGAGGATTGTGTGGGTTTTGGTGGGATTGACGGAGACTCTCCACCGGTTCGCCCAGTTGGAGAAGTTCCGAATGGTTTTGGATATGAGGCGGGAGGCCGTTTCGCTATTCCGAATAACCGTCCAGAAATCGATGTCATCCGCAAACTGCGCAACAACTACTCCGGGTTGTGTGACTTCGGTAATGTCGGATGCCAAGATAATATAGAGGATCGGGGCTAAGGCAGAACCTTGCGGTACGTCTGCTGTAGGTTGGAAAGGTTTTCCCTACTTTGATCCGAATTGACCGATTGGTCAGGTACGGGAGTAGGAGTTTGGAGAATGGGTCGGGAGTGTTGAGGTTACGGATCTTATGCAGGAGACCGGCGTGCCAAATCCTGTCGAATGCTTGCTTATTGTCTAAGAACACAGCCAGATTGCATGATTGGTTTTGGCACTACGGAGCGTTTTTATAAATAGGAGGAGTTCCCTCTCTTGAAGATGGGCGTCCACGTTTTCTCGAATATTTGCAGTCTAACAACGTCTTTCCTATCTCGCTTCTAAAAATTATAAGCTCCTTATAATTCGTAATATTTTTCATTTTGCAGTTGGGACGATAAACCAGCCATGAGTTTACCAAGCATATACCCTAAAGGCGATAAAATATTCGGAAATAGAATCGTTTTATTCCCATTCTGGTTCTATATAAAGACACTAGCATGTTGTTTAGATCAACCCCGCCCATGTTTGTGTTGTATTCTTCATTATTTCAGGTCGCGTAATCTCAATATACTTTTTATCTTCTTGTGGCCACCTTCGCACCATTTCAATCGGTTTCAGACTTTTGTTATGGATTTGTTATCATACCATGTCAATGAAAATATATTGTGGTTAATGTCAGCACGGAAGTCATAAGAGCCTCTTCCTTATCTTTTCAAAACTTTTGGTACGTATCCCTTTAGCATATTTACTCTTGCTGTACCAACTGATTGAATACCCATACTTTTGAGTTTTACAAACAGCTTGTAGGATGTAAAAAAGTTATCTGTAAATAATTTAAAATTTTGGTCAACCGAAAGGTTCTCGATTAACGTCAAAACTTCGAATTCATAAATAATCCCACTTACTCCAGCACGCGCAAACATTTTTATGCCCCACTTACGGGGTTTGTTCTTAATATATTGTTTTAAGGAACTATGACCTTGAAGGGAATCAAATCTCATCAACAGAATTGAACCCTTCGGGTTCAATGGTCTTGAAGTTTCTCTTCAGAGCGTCAACAGAAGGGTACACTATGAAGAGCTTGTCATAGTTTCCATTGTCTCGGTGTTTCATTTGAGTATTGTCATTGATGTGCAAATTTGGTCGTAGTTTCTCGAAACGGTTCCTGGACATAACGTCGGCAATTGGTGGATATCTTGTTTCTTGTGCCCAGTACATTCGATAACTAGGCATATGAACAATTCCACTTAGATCATGAATACCCATATAATTGCATATTTCAGAATAAGTCGTATTCACGGAAACACCGTGCTTTTGTATCGAGTATAAATTTGTTTGATCGACCAGATTTGAAATAATGTCGTCGTCAATAAATTTTTGGAGGAACTGAACGGAGCATCAATAGATCCAGGAACTGTGCAAACCGTATTACATGTTGCATCCACTGGGCCTACAGTGTTCTTCATCCATTCGGGTGTATCAATAGGATTACTTTCCTTACTCATATTTTGTTGAAATAGTGTTGCCAATGGAATATCATCGTCATCACTTTCATACCCCACATCATTTTCTTCAATCTGAACTGCTTCAATGCCAATATGTGATGTTTCATTTAACACCGAGTCAAGCTGTAATTATTCATTATTTATCGAATCTTCTCCTTCGCCATCTAAAACATCTTCGTCTCCGGTAATATCGATGTCTGATAAATCTCCTTGCATCAGCAAGAGCAAATGACGTTCTTCTTTCGTTAAACCGACTCGAGCCATCTATATACAAAGAATACAGAAAAAAACTGTTTTTTCCTGTGTGTGTAAAACTCAGTTGCATGAGTAATATGAACTATTATTCACAGAGAAATAAAATATTATTACATGTTAAAAATTCCCATTGACGCCACTTGACATCATACAGATTTATAAACATAACCTTTATGTGATTTGCTAACTTTACTATTGTAACAGTATTAGAACATGCAAGAAAGGCCATATAAGTGTAGTAAAATTTTTGGTGGCTATATTTGCGACGCTTACCGTAAAAAGATTGGTACAAAATTGACAAACATTAACTTACAATTAGTCATGCACTGCATACACTTCCGCGCCTCATGCAACGCGGTTATTCAAACTGTCTAGCACGTTCCGTATCCCAAGCCCACCGGCAACTATGATTATGCGTACTTGACCTAAACTTAACCTTCATCTTGTTAACATTCGCGCCTAAATAATATGATGCCAATTGGCATCAGTGGGAAAGAGAGGGTTAAATTAGATTTTAAAACGTCTAAACATGGATTTACCCGATTACCTTCGTTTAGGATATTTATCCAAATACATAAGGTCAGTAACTACACAGTTTCTCTGGAACAAGATGTAGCATGTCAACATATCGAACCTTTCTTCGCTTGTAAAATTTCGTCCTGATTAATTATAATTATAAATTAACTAAAAAAAAAAAAACAACCCACGAAGCAATAAAACAACTTAAAATACATACAATTCCAATAACAACAATGATCTCAACGCAATAAAACTAAGTTAAACAGTTTTCAACACACAAGTGTTATTTTATCAAAGCCTTCTAACATTAACTGATATCATGTGAAGCATGAATGAAAAGAATGAAAAGAATGAAAATACCAATTTTTCAGCTTCAAAACCATAATGTGTAATAAATGGTTAAATTCGTAATAAAAAATACTATCGAATACAGGGTGTTTTTGCTTTTAGTCATATTAAGAACCTTTTTGGTTCTCTAACACCCTGGTTAGGGGTGTTGGATGCCCACATACCCTTAGGTGAGAGGGGTGTGGATAGTAGATTAAGGCCATTTTGGCAGGGTTAAGGCGGAGTGAAGACTAGATAAGGCCCTTATAGCTCCTTTAAGGTGGGGTTAAGACAGGCCACACTCATTCCTTTTACCTAATTAGTTGTGCGAGCGATCGCCCCTGTGGATTACGGTTGGCCCTTAGCCCCCACTACTCAGCAGCTGTGCGCTGATTGGAGGACTCAGTCTCTGCATTCTGAATAGTTATAGCGGGAAATTTGTATTCGAATAAGGGGGCATTGTCTGTAATTATGAGTCATAACTAAATTGCTGGGGCGAGGGTGTTATTTGGGGGGAAGGAGGGTTGGGTTAAAATACAATTATTTTAATTATGCAGCCATTTTGTTTCTAATTATGAGTCATAATCAAAACCCTCAATTATTTTGATTGAGCCCGTAATTAAATTGTATCATCACAACCCTGTCAATTATGAGTCATAATCAAGACCCCCGGTCATTTTGTTATAATTACATTGTATCATCATAGCCATTTTAATTATGAGTCATGATCAAGACCCTTGGCCATTGTGTTTTGGGGCCCTAATGCAAACTTGCAAGACAAGTGTACGAATCCGCAACTTGCGCTCGGGGCTTCGCCCCACTTGTCGTGATCGTAACTTGTTCGGGGACCTTCGCATATTGTCGCGGAAAATTTAAATTTGTATTCCAATAAGAGTGCATAATGGTAACATGTAAGTGTGGTGTAGGGCAAGTCGCGACCTTCTTGGCGGAAAATTTGCAAATGCATTTAAGTCTCTGTATTTCTACTTGGTTGTGGAGGAAAATTTGAATTTTTATCCTAATAAGGTGTCTGGGCCTTCTTACATTGGCGGGAAATCTGAATTTATATCCTAATGAGGGGACCCAATGCTAACTTGTAAGACAGGTATAGGGGTTCGCACCTTGCTCACGGGACTCCGCGACCATGTCTCCGAATTTGTATTTAAGTTTCTACTGTATGGAGGGTAATTTGAATATGTATTCTAAAAAGGGAACCCTAATGCCAACTTGTAAGACAGATACCGGGCTTAGCAAACGCACAGATTTTAGGTTAGGTGAATGCTAGCGCGCGGGTATTGACCTACCCTAAAAACGTGCGTTTATTAATCAATCCTAATATTTCAAATGTATCGATCTAACCTAAACACAAGAAACATGCCAAGTGAGAGGACGAGTGAGAGGCGAATATGGAGAAAGCCGCGGGAGACGAACGTTAGAGGGGGGGAGGAGGAGGAGGTGGAAAAAGAGTAGAAAGAGGAACAGGAATAGGAAGAGAAAGAGAGAAAAAAAGAGAAAGAGAAAGAAAGAGAAAGAGAAAGAAAGAAAGAGAAAGAGAAAGAGAAAGAGAAAGAGAAAGAGAAAGAGAAAGAGAAAGAGAAAGAGAAAGAGAAAGAGAAAGAGAAAGAGAAAGAAAGACAAAAAGAAAGAGAAAGAGAGAAGAAGAAAGAGAAAGAAGAAGAAAGAGAAAGAGAAAGAGAAAGAAGAAAAGAGAAAGAGAAAGAGAAGGAAAAAGAAAAGGGAAAGAGGAAAAGAAAGAGAAAGGAAAGGAAAAGGGAAAGGAAAACGAAAGGAGGAAAAGGAAAGGAAAGGAAGGGGAAAAGGAAAGGAAAGGAAAAGGAAAGAAGGAGGGAAAGCGAAAGAAAGGCGAAAGGGAAGGCGAAGGTGAAGGGAAGGAGAAGGAAAGGAAAGGAAAGGAAAAGGAAAGGAAAGGGAAAGGGAAAGGGAAAGGGAAAGGAAAGGGAAAGGAAAGGGAGGGAGGAGGGAGGGGAGGGAGAGGGAGAGGAGAGGGAGGGAGGGAGAGGGAGGAGAGGGGAGGGAGAGGGAGGGAGGGAGGGAGGGAGGGAGGGAGGGAGAGGGAGGAGAGGAGGGAGGAGGGAGGGAGAGGAGGGAGAGGGAGGGAGGGAGGGAGGGGAGGGAGGGAGGGAGGGAGGGGAGGGAGGGAGGGAGGAGGGAGGGAGGAGGGAGAGGAGGGAGGGAGAGGGGAGGGAGGGAGGGAGGGAGGGAGGAGGGAGGAGGGAGGGAGAGGGAGGGAGGGAGGGAGGGAGGGAGAGGAGGGAGGGGGAGGGAGGGAGGGAGGGAGGGAGGGAGGGAGAGGGAGGAGGGAGAGGGGAGAGGGAGGGAGGGAAGGGGGGAGGAAAGGAAAGGGAGGGAGGGAGGAAGGGAAAGGGAAAGGGAGAAGGAGGGGGGAAAGGGAAGGGGAAAGGGAGGAGGGAAGGGAGGAGGGAGGAAGGGAGGAAAGGGAGAGGGAAAGGGGAAAGGGAAAGGAAAGGGAAAGGGAAAGGGAAGGGAAAGGAAAGGGAAAAAAAAGAAAAAGGAAAAAAGGGAGAGGGAAAGGAAAAGGAAAAAAAGGGAAAAGGAAAGGGACAAGTTCTATACTTGTCTTACGAGATGAAGTCATTTGTCCATTTTAAAAAACGAAATAGTGCGTTGTATCCTGTTTATAAATCTAGGGCCCTTTTGTCGGAGGCATTTCCGATAAGCCATCCCTTGTATGTAAACTGATATAGTGACCTGATTTCGAGTTTGGTAATATATTTATTATTGTACAGGCATTTTAACTAATTTAACTGTAAAACTTATTTTTAAGCCTGTATGCAAAAATTGGCAACAGTGTTGCTAATTCAATGCTCATATATTCACAGTAATGAAGAAAACTATCTCATGTATTTTTGAATTGCGGTTGGTTTTAGCAAGCTATAAGTTAAGCCAAACCAGTAGTAATCTGTAAGTTATGATTCGATTGATCGGTATTGAATTGATTGGTTCTGATTTACGGATGATAAACTGTTTTCCCACGTCGGTGCCCTCACGTTTAGGGAGAGTACCAGCTCAGAGTGCCTTATCTACAAAGTAAGCGGTCGCTCACAGGAGTTAGGTGTGTACAGTGGGAGAATCGTTCCCTGAAGGTTATGAGGAATTGTTAGCTCACCTTCTTGTTTGATTCGATTAAGTTTGATTGATTTGACTGATTTAGTGAATTACTTTGATTGATTGTCTTGATCTGATTGTTTGATTTGATCAAGAATTATTTGTTTGAGATTGATTTGCTCAATTGATTTGTTTGATTTGATCGAGGTTGATTGGTTTGGTAATCTCAAAATAGTATTATTGATAATAGATGATTAAAACCATTTAGCTTTTTTATTTATAAATTTAATTATAACATAATTAAAATCACAATAAGTGGTTTGTAACAGTGGACTAAGCTCCAAAAGCTGATGCAGACGTATTATACTGACAAGTTAAAACTAGGGCCTCTTATTTCAAATTTCAACTTCATAAGCATTACAGTGATCTGTATGTAGTTTTAAGATATACCGCAAGGTTTAGTCACTTCTATTACAGATAACAATCATTAGTCAATACACTACTAACAAATTCAAATTTTCTGTTCCGGGGGTCACAAAGGGGACAAGCCCTGGGAGCAAGTTGCGAAGACCTACACCTTTCTTACAAGTTAGCATTAGGGCCCCTTATTAGAATACAAATTCAAATTTCCCCCCATAACCTGTAGACACTTAAACACAAATTCAGATCCAATTAAGCGAAGCCCCGAAAGCAAGCTGCGAAGCCCTGTATCTGTCTTACAAGTTGGAAATAGGGGCCCTTATTAGAATTCCAATTCAAATTTAGAGCCATAACCTGTAAATACTTAAATAGAAGTTCAAAGACAAGGGGGGGGGAGCCCCGAGAGCAAGTTGCGAACCCCTACACCTACCTTACAAGTTAACATTAGGTGCCCTTATTAGAATGCAAATTAAAATTTCCCGCCAACTGTGTCACGACAATGTACGAAGACTCAGACACCTTTTTAGAATAGAAATTCAAATTTCCCTCCATTAGCAAGTAGAAATGAAGAAACTTAAACCCAATTTCAAATTTTTCGCTAAAGAAAATGGCCGCAGAATCTGATTGACTTATAATTAAAGTAATTGGACTTTGACCCAACCCTCTCCTTCCCACCAAATAACACCCGCTCCCCAGCAATTTAATTAAGACTCATAATTAAAAACAATGCCCCTTATTAGAACACAAAATCAAATTTTCCGTCATAACCAATGAAAATTCAGAGACTTAATCCTCCAATCAGAGCACAGCTGCTGAGTAGTGAGGCTAAGGACCAATCGGAAGGCAGAGGGGCGGTCGCTTGCACAACCAATCAGGTAAATGGAATGGGTGTGGCCTAGTCTTTGCCCCAGCTTAATGCAACCATAAGGGCGTTGTCGAGTCTTAAACGCGCCATAATCCTGCCAAAATGGCCTTAATCTACTATCCACACCCCCTCGCCTAGGGGCACGTGAGCATCCAACACCCCTTACCAGGGGGTTGACAACCAAACAGTCTCTTAATATGATCAAAAGGACCTTAATTAGGAGCTAAAACCCGCCCAGGGGTTGAAAAATGCCTACCAAAGGAAGCCTGCATTTGAAACACAAACACTTCTTATTTTCTAAATTTTAAAACCTTCAGTGCCTAAAGGACAAATAAAAAATACCATTCAGAAAATCCCATGTAACAATTGTCAAAAAATTTATATTGGTACTGCCATACAACATTTAAAGAATCGTTTAATTCAACATAAATCTGATATAAAAGAGTGAAACCAAAAAGTACCCGTAACCTTATCCTTTTTACTCATAAAAAAAGGAATTATTAACCCAACAAGCAAGAAGGACTTTAAAAGATAATCACACTTTTCATCCTTTTAATAAAATCTGAAACTAGTTCTTACAAATTGCAATAATCCCTTATGCGAGATGTAATCCTTTGATTACGCACCCGTAATCGTCGTAATCGCTAATTCATTAGGCTGTAACACTCTCGAATGCAGTTAACTGTTCTTCACTCACGCGCAACACGCATACGCACTTGGGCGACCTGCTTTGTTATTTGCCTTTCACATAAACGTGCGTCACAACAAAGAATGTTTACTTTGCTTGTATAATAGAATTCTTATTTGCTTTATCCAATCGAATTGATGCTATTATCGATTTTACACATACCACAATAAATGTCAATAACGACCACTAAACTCTACCTTAATTAACACACTTTTGATGTTACTTAAAGAGTTACGTTCTGCTTTTTTTATTATGGGATCACGCACTTACTGAACACTTAACTGAACATCTGCTGTTTTATTGTTAAATCTCCTTTAACACTTTTTAAATTGCTCGAAAGGAACACTATTATTTCCTTTCAATTCATACTTAAACTTTCCATGTATGAATGTTTATATGTGATTTATCCCCGTTATGTGCTATAGCAGTCGCTTATATACGTACTGCTGAACTAAATTTTCACAAACAAAATCCAGCATTTTAACGTCTCTTAAAAGAAAAGCGCGCGCGCAGTCCGCCTTAACTCAAGCTCAAACCGAGTGATTATCTCTTAGACCCTTATTAAACTCTCCCTTTTATACCTTCTTCCCGCCATATTACCAATTTCTTCGCGCCAATATCAAAATTTACCTGTCACAATCATGTATTTCGAACGTTTCTTTACCTCGTCGAAGTCTGAAACGGACCCACCGCTATCCAATGTAAAAACAACGTAGCCATCGTGATTTACCTTATACACTCACTCACAACTCTGTGAAAAAACCATTATTTGTAATTATATTCACTCTGTATATTATCCAGACTATCAGTCAATTTTCTTTGCAAATGTCGCATATGGGCGATATCTATTTCCGCACAATTTAACCAACTCCATCACATTTCACCATATCACAAAATTTCTACAGACAAGCATATACTTACATATTCCTTACTGCAAATTAATACAACATCAAGATATCATAATCTCACTCACACATATGCCTACTTCCATTTCTTTCCCAATTTATCAATTCTCTTGTACTCAGCAGCAAAAGACCAGTGGCAAACATAATAAAAATATTTCTACAACATTCAAATATTCTTTCATATGATACACAATGTTCCATTAAACTCCAGTGGCTTATCATTTACACCAACTTACATTCTGCATACACAGAAACAAATTTGTCGTGCAAACTCGCTTCATTGATACTCAAAATACGTTCCATACGTTATCAAGATACTGCGTATACACGATGCCTCAAAATAACCTTACAAAGGGGAGACCTTTGTCCAACGATGGACAACGATGGGTTGAAGAAGAAGAAAAGATTCGTTTAGACTTAGAAAATCTATACACAGTTTATTTAACACTTTAAACTTTTCTGTTAAAGGTCTAAAAAAATATGTTTCCAACCTAGCGCTTATATCCATTGAAGTTTATATTTCCTTTTGTATATCTAAATGACCCGAAAGTTTTGTATCATTAATGGATGTGGTAAGGTCGCGCTTTTGGGAAAGCTACAAATATATTATCCAAGAAGTTTGCGAACCGTGTTGGTTTAAAAACCATTTGAAAAAACCGAATTGGTTGTAACAATTGTGTCTCGGTCTTTTGTATTAAACTTTATGTTAAAATCAACGGATATAATAATATAATGTTCTCGTTAATTTACTTTCTTTCTTAGGCATACAAAATAATGATATACAGTTAATTAAACAACGGGTATTGTTATTAAGAGGAGAGGCACTTGCATATTATTTTCTTCGGATTTGGACGTATGTAGGTTTACGTGTTGATCATTATTCTGTGTTTCTGAAACAATAATATAATTTAAATCATTTATGTTACTTATTTTATTAATAATATACCTATTTTTTTCATGTGTAGTCCATTTCTAATAAATAAAGGAGGATTGACTATTGAGATTATGTCGACATACGTAATAACATTGCGATGTTTCAAATCAATTGTAATTTTGATTGTAAATTAATTTATAAAGGTACGTATACATTTTTGAATAAGGACTTGATACTGTTTGTCAATATTCTCAATAACATTATCAGAGGTGCTATGCGGCAAACATATACAACAGTAGTTTCATTCGTTTCCACCGATGGAAATCAGTATTACTCCATATAACCTCATGTTGGGAGTGGGAGCCATGTGTATCCCATGCCAGCCGGGTGGTACCACCACCCTTACCATGGGCTCCTTAATATTGGGTCTCTGAGTTTCTGAGCTCGGTAAGGGCTGCCGTTCATCTTTTCTTCATTCTTAATTTACTCTCCTCCTTATTTTTCCTTCTCGCCCTCGCTGTCTTCCTATCGGATTAAAAGTCCCAAATTAAACGTTGCAAAAAGATAGCTGTGGTTTCTAGGTAATAAATAGCGGACGTATCTTGAATAATTACAACCTGACATTTTGTTTCTATCTGAATAACGAGTCTCCTCTGAAAGCTCCCTTCACTCTAACTTTCGATATAAAGGAGGCGTATGTGCCTTTGTCAAGGACGCATTGCTTGCAAGACAGCTTCTTCCTTGGAAAATAAAAATTTTCACGTGATTTTGTTTAAAATTCTAGTCCTAAATTTGTGAAATTTTACTGTTGCATTTATACGTCTCCTAATGATAGTAACATTCAAGCCTTCTTCGATTACCTTGCTTTAAAAGTTGATTATCTTCTGTCTCAGTTTCCATCTTGCGATATCTCTCTTGTAGGAGATTGAAATGTTCATAACTCTAATTGGCTTCAATTTTCATCTGCTACTAATCCAGATGGTCATAGTGCAGAAACATTTGCTATTGCTTGTGATCTGACGCAAATGATTTCTGAAGCAACATGGCCCTAGCCATACTCCATATCTTCTTTTTCTTACATCAAACCCACTTGTTTATAAAACTTCCGTTCTTTCCCCTATCTGACCATTGTCTAATAGAAATAATTTCTACTGTGCCTAATTTCGATGTTCGCAAGAACCTTGTGGTGTTCTAGATGGAGTGATTTGCGAGACTTCTTTGCAACCTTTCCATGGCGTGAGTATTGTTTCAAGTCGTCCTCTTCTTCGGACATTAATATTTCAGTATCTGAAGTCATACTCATGGGCATGGAGTTATACATTCCCAAAAAAACAGAATCGTACAGGTCATTCACGTTCCCAACCCTGGTTAAATAAGGTTTGTGCTGATAAAATATCTTTGAAAAATAAATCTTATATTAAATGGAAATCTAATAAAATGGTTGAGAGTCACGTAGAATAAGTTGGTGGTAGAAATATCTGCAAGAGTGACATCACTAAAGCTAAAAAAAGCAACGAAAATGTAATAAACTAGCTACATCTCCTTTGGGCAGTCGCAAATGCTGGTCTTTAACTAAAGCTATTTTGACGGATCTGTAGCTGCTAATTCTGTAAACAAAGGCAATGTTTTTATGGATTTATTTGCATCAAACTCGTGTCTGTTCTTCATACGCTATGAATCCGACTCATTTTCGGTACAAGCTCCTAAAATCGATTATCGGTAGGCTTGATCTCAATAAGACGCCGGTCCTGACGGTATACCACTTATTGTTTTAAAGAAATATTTCCCCGAACTAGTAACAGTCCTACCTAAGCTCTATTCAACCTCTATGTCCTCTGGGAAACTTCCTTCATCACGGAAGTTAGCAAAAGTTCAACCTATTCCCAAAAAAGGAGATAAGTCCGATCCTCGAACAACCGATCAATTGCCATCACTTCCATTTTACCTAAAATCATGGAAAAAGCCATCCATAAGCAATTGCTTTCGTTCCTTGAAATTAAGAAACTCCTTAGTGACCACTAATGTGGGTTTAGGCAGAGTCGTTCAACAGGTGATCTTCCATATGTGACCCAAACAGCAGTAGTCGCTTTAGGTACCTCAAATTCCAAATACTAAGCTTGGCATAAGTGTTTGCATGCCTGACTCGCCTCGTTTGGTTTAAATGATACACTCATCCATTGGGTTTCTAGTTTCCTTGATAAAAGACGAACACGTGTCGTAATTGTGCCCTGAATTAGAATTAGCTATCGTAATAGTATTTATTGCAATTCAATAATTAAGCAGTATGTAGTAAACATTATATGGTGTCACCTAGTTACGTTATGAACAAATGTAAATCAAGCGAGCAACCTGTAGTAACGAAATAAGTAGGTAACATACATTTAAAAGATATGAAGGAATGTTAGTTACTTAAGTAGAAAAGGATTAGTCATTATTAATCATTAGTAGCACACCAGGCTATTATGTAATGTAGGTGTTAACTGGTAAATGATAGTTCTTTATGAATTATTTAATTCATTATACACCAAATTCCAAGTGCAACCCTATAGGATCAAGGTTGCACAACAGATGGCTGTTTTACAAAAGAAGTTAGCATTAACGCGGGCGTGTCACAGGGATCAGTTGTAGCGGCTACACTTTACGTGCAATACATAAATGAGCTTATTTCTTCAACAACTAATATGATCCATTGATTTGTTGACGAAGCACTCTTCATTGTAGTTCATCTCAGTCTACTCATAACGGTAATCTACCTTCTATACCTCAAGACATTAAAGCTGAAATGGCAAATTCAATCAACAAAGGCATTCAAAGTATTCTCGAGTAGAGAAGCAATAATCCTGTTGTAAGTATGAATGTATCAGAACTTAAGTTTTCAGACTCTATTGGGAATGACAGCTGCTCGTAAAATAATAGGCTTTTTGTACAGATCTAAGCAGTACTTTACCTCTCAACAACTCTTTCTGCTGTATAAAGCCCAAATTTGACCTCATATAGAATATAATTCTCACCTCTGAGTTGGTGCTCGCCAATACGCTCTCGATATCGTGGATCGTATTCAAAAGAGAGCGATTAGGCTTATAAATGCCCCGTCCTTAATTTATGACATACAGTCCCTTGAGCATAGAAAAGTCGTTCCAGTTCTTTCTTTGTGTTATCGGTATTATAATGGCTATTGCGCTGCTGAATTACACTATTTGACACCATCTCGGGCTACCTACGCTAGGACTACTCGGTTCGCTCATTCACATCATCGGTATATCCGGGCGCGATCTACATTCTTCTACATGGCTTCTAAACTCTGGAATGATCTCCCTAGTTCCTCTTTTCCTCTCACTTATGTTACGAACAAATTTAAGGTAGCTGTTCATAGGCATCTCTTGGCAATTAAATGTCTCTCGATCCATTCCTTAGTACTTTAGCACGACAGGCCAAATTTAGCCTGTTCAGGTCCACAATTATGAAATATATATATATATATATATATATATATATATATATATATATATATATATATATATATATATATATATATATATATATATATATATATATATATATATATATATATATACGTCAGAGCATTTTTCGCCAATACTGACCTACGCAACCTCACCTCCAAAGTTTTCTAGCCACCCTCGGAAATGCTTTATAAAAACTCGGCACGCGCTGCTAAAATCTCTACCAGAAAATAGCTACCAGAAGAATCCGTGCAGAAATCATGTACTCCATTTTCGCGTTCGCGTTGACTGCTACCTGTTTAAAACCGCCAGCCTGTAACCGCCGTCCGGAGTAGAAAACGCGACACCGCGACTTGATATCATCACCAAAGCCAAAGGGTTAGGGTTGCAGAGATCTAACGTTGAACGTACGTAAGTTGAGATACCTACATCACTATACACCTGGTGAGAGGGATATGCAGGGTTCGAAGCCCGACATACTCTTACATTACTAGACACCTACACTGTGGAGTTTATAGGGTAGTTGCCCTACATTCCATTGACCACCGGAGATCCTCTTGTTTGGTTTAACGGGTAGTTACCCAGATTACTAACAAAGGAGACCCACCTACACAAATTTACACTAACACTAAAACAAAAACACCTCGAAAAAGGTACCAGAAACCGCAGAGTAGCAGTAATTACACCCTCGTCGGGAGATTAAGCTATACAGTACACCTAGCTTACGCCGTTAATCCAGTAAAATCGAAACGCAACCGTAAAAACTAGTATAATTAATATCGGAAGTTAAACAAATAATCCGCCGCTACCGTGCAAAATCTACCTTCAAAACGAAAAGTTTTCATTTATTTAAATGGGGCAAAATTGAATTCAAACGTGAATGAGTTTATTTTCATAAGAATAGCAGGTATAAAACTACAGTATTCTTATACGTTCGAAATCCGACCGCTTTAAAAAAATATTGATTATTTCTGTGAAAGCAGAGCACTGAACTCGGCGTCTTATCTCACACGTGTTTATAACAGTGTTATCTTGCTCCCGACTTCTGTATTTTATACAGAGACGCATTCAGGTCAAATTATTTATTTTATTTCGGTAGTTAACCTTTTATTAATGTTACATTGCAGAAATGACCACATAACCCTCCTCCCAGGAGCAATCCGAATCGAAGAATCCACCTGTATGCATGTTTATTTATTTTATTTAAGTAGTTTAAGTCTAAATATTTAAATTTATAAATAATAGAAAATAAATGTATATAAACTTTTTAATCTATTTGTTCAGAGTGTTGAGGACCTTAATAACGAACCCCGATCCTTAGTTTGCAAGTACAAAATACGACTGAGCTAAAAGGGCAAAATGAGAGTTATTCATTTTAATTAATGTACTTAAACAAATAAATCATAATATACACTATAGAATTAAATGTTAGTAAAGAATAACTAGGTCGTTAAAAATTAAATATTATTAAACTGTCTTAAAGATTACAAATCAGAACACTCTCTAACGGCGAAAGCTAACAATGAAAAATGTCAGCCAAAAAACACATTTAGCAAAATTTAATCAGGTTATGATGTAATTGTAAAGTTGTGAAAAACTTTTAAAGTGATAGAAGCATTCACAAATATAAACATGACATCAAATAAAATAATCCAGTTAAATCTACCAAAGAGATATCATTGTCAATAAGTCCAAGTGTTATTAACAGAGAAAAGCATAATGCAGAACGTTTTTTTGTAATTTTTTTTTTATTTTAATCTTAATTTCAACTGCTTGTGTTAAATTATAGTGCTGTGGTAATTTAACATATAATTGGTAAAGCATTTGCTCAAAGGTCTAGGAAAAACACAGTAAAAAACCTAGACATACCAAAAGTAAACATTAAAATCAAAATTAAAACATATCGTGATGCTTTTTTTTTATTATAAGATGCCAAAACCTATTTAAACGGAGATTTTCTTCTTGTCTATTAAAGTTTTTAGGGTGTTTATATATTTCAATAGGTTCACGTTGCAAACGAACATAATAATGAGTTTGTCTTGACAATATATCCATATTGTCAAATTGAATGTCATGATTTAGATTATTCAAGGCATGCTCAGCCACCGCTGACTTCTCTGGTTGACCTAATCTACAAAATCTCACTACAATGTAGAATTACTGATCAGCGGAAACCAAGAACAAGTTGATAATACATACGGTCTTCGTTATGACGCAAACTTGGACAAATGGACCATCGTAGATCCTCCGGTGGATATAGAAGGCCCTAATCTAATTATAAAAATTAGACATATGAAGGCACTTTTCGGACTATACGAGCTGATTACGCTGAAAGAGCTAGAGAAGTATATGCAGAGGGAGGGCGGCCTATGTCGATATTTTAGCTCATTCTAATGCATATAAGAAGAATCACGATCCTCACGTAGAAAATGTGGCTCTAAATATCGTAAGATTAT
>JARFJB010001204.1:32500-37753 GCA_036346205.1 Vesta saturnalis | reverse complement strand
TAAAAAACATAAATAACTTTCATCATATGAAGTCAATTATTAATAATCTTAAATGTGAGTCAAAAGATTTCTATTCGTTTAGCTCATTACTTTACGTCAAAATTGTAACACAGAGGACGAATCACAATAGATTAATATCTGTCAATAATACAGTTATAAAATAACAATGGTCGTATATTATGACATTTACATCTCAAATTTTGATACAGTTACCTAAAAACATTAAATTTCGCAATTCCAAAACAAGAAATCTAGAATAAAACTAATAAAATTTCACTCGGCGCTTTTTAAGTTCAGTTGCCATTATTTCATTAAATACAACAGAAATAATACAAAATATCGGTAATATAAACTTTCGATACACAGAATTTTCACAATTTTCAAAAAAAATCAGGATATAAACAATAAATTGTGAGGATGAATACGCCTGTTTCCAAAATTGCCTGAAGGGCCTGTATACGATAGATTACACAAGCAATCTAATTGATTAATACCAGGGTCACCAAGTCCGAGCCGTTTCTCTAAATTTGTACCAGGGCCACAATACTGGTAGCCTGGTAGATGCAATTCAACCGGAAGTTTATTGATTAGCGTAGTGACTAAACCACCTGCACACTTTCACTTATTAGCTAACATTGTTTACCTACATGGATAAAGCAGGATATTTATACCTAAATCGTGATCAGAAAAACAAATCATACGTATTAATGTTTCTATATGTACTAAATACTATACATGAGATAAGCAGGATGATAATACAATATTTCCATTAAGCATATAGTGTTATGTGAATTAATATTATACTTAGGATTTATAACATCTTCAATGTCTTTGTAAATGTCATCATCACTACTGAAATTCTTTCTCACGAAAACGGCGGTAGTTAACAACTTGTATGAACTTTTCATAGGAACACACTAGATTGTAGGATTCAAGAAATTCCAATCTATAGTTTATATTTTTTAAATTGAATAGTTCTTCTACACTATGGGCAGTGAATGTGCAAGAACAGCATTTGTAGTCTTCTAAATTCTGTCATATCCTCAATTGTAATAAATACCAAGATTTCTGGATAGAGATTCATAATGTTGATGATAGATTATATCTTTTCCTTCGTTTACATTTGACCAATCAATTTTATTTTCAATTTCTTGGGACCGAAAAAATTGTAATTCTACATATGAATGCCATCCTAGAAGTTCATTGTATTCCTTTATGTCTAACTCAGCATTTGCTTTGATCGCGTTACCACCCCATGCGCACTACTGATGCAAGGTGTAGGTGTGTGTTATCCAATTTCCATATGTTTTGTGTGATGAGTACCGTTCGATAGTTTGTAATAAACACAATCGTTTAAGTATTAATTAGTTGCTTGTTTATACACTTATTCTTATGTTGAAATAATGGCCAGTCAGTGTTAGAAGGATAACCGTCATCTTGTTTTTTTAATTTTATTTTACTACTACTACCATCAAATATTTTGACACAACAACACAATGTTAAATTATTATTATTCATATTGTTACTGTTATAGGGTATCCATGTATGACGGTAAACTGAGTTTTAATCGTTCCAAAATGATTTTATTGCTGCTTACATTATAATTAGATAACGACTTTATTTGCTCGCAGTTGCACATACACTGTTTCAGGTGATACTAGTTAAATCATGCGTAATTTACATATGGTGGGTTTGTAGAACTACTATTATGAACAACTGTTGTTTTTCCAGCTACACTTAAACTATTAATGAACACAATCTTCGTGTTTAGTAACGTTTTAAATTCATTAATTTGGGGTTCTTCTTTAAAATAGGTACTCAAAATCGCTGAGGTAATACATATTTAACCCTTCAGTGGTGACGCACTGTCTCAGAGAACGCACGCAAACCTTTCATCCAATAAAATTGGTTGTGGGCGGGCTTTGCAACTGTCGCGTTATCAATGCTTCCGAGGTGGAGCGACCAGTGTCAGTGTGAATAGTGCTTTCAACTGAACAGTCGTTTTGTTATCTTGGTTTATGGTTTTCAAGGCGTCACCACTAGTGATTCAAACATTTTGTTGAGGTAATTTGTTTTCAATCAAGCATTTTAGGAATTTTTATTTATATATATATATATATATATATATATATATATATATATATATATATATATATATATATAATTTGGCAATCTACGAAAAGAGCAACAAGAGCTTGAGCGACTTATGAATGAAATATTTAATGATGCAGAGTAAGAGATTTAAGAAGTAATATGGTATTAGTGATATTAATAAAAGAATTGGTACACAATCAATTGTTGTACAGAACTGTGTAACGTTTTTATAAATGTTGCATCTATTCCTCGTTGGATTGATTGAAACTCACGGTAACGTGTGGTAGTTTATTTTCATATTGTGTAACATTTGGTGCAGTGGTCTTTCAAAAAACGAACATCTTTTGCATTTTTTTAGTGTAAAGATTATCGTTTAGAGAACTAGTGTAATAACAATTTTACACTACTCATTAAGTATTAAGTTAGTTTAAAAGATACAAAAATGTAGAAACCTCGGTAAAATACGGATTGACAAGAGAACTATGCTGCATTTGATCAGATGCTAAATATTTTAGGTCATCCTTGGTCTCCTTTTTTGAATTAATGTTGTTTAATTAGATGAAACGTAATTAGATCACTGTATACTTAGAATTAAAATTTTTCATTTTATTTAAAGTATTTACTAAAAAATTACCTGTTGTTACGATGGATTGTACAAACAGGTAGCTTAGCTATTCATAAAGTGCTATTCTGGTATGTCAGTTTAAATAAATAAAAAAGGAGTGGGGCGTTTCATAGCCTAAATGCCCAAAATAAGAATTTTGAAAATCTGAATCATAATTAAACAGTAAATATTACATTATTTGAAATATTTTTACCGACAGTTATGGCCATGTAGTAAAACCGTTTGTTTTTTCCTTTGTAACTGAAGGCCTCGTGAGACAAAAGCACGTCGCGTGCAATAAACACTGACCTTATTCACCTGTTACATAAATAACTATTCATTTTTTGATATGTTTGTAAATCAACTGTTTATTATGTAGTGCACGCTTTGATTTTGTTATCTTGCTATGATACATACACGGCCTTGAGGGATCAGTATTGGTAGTTACGAACAATTTACTATAAATGCAATGCTTTTAATTGTGTCATGTTCACCGAATGTTCTGACGTTTACTATTTACTAAATCCCTAGATACTAGAATTTGCTGGAAAATGAAGTATAAAGCTGGTGTTATAAACGTGTGCGAAACAGTAAACGTTAAAGCTGCAATAATTGAAATTGCAAAGACACATCCGAAGACCATCCATTTTATGTAAGCGATGTTGATGATGTAATATACAAATATGATTTATGGAGGAAGATGATGCCACGCATTGAGCCTCACTATGGTAAGTAATTTAAAAATACTTCGTAAGCTAACACACACCATTTCAGCCCTGAAGTGCAATGACAGTGATGTTATTGCTCGCACTCTAGCTGCGTTAGGATTAGGGTTTGATTGTGCCTCAAAGACTGAAATGGAACAACTTCTATCAATAGGCGTAGACCCTTCGAAAATTATTTTGCACACACTATCAAAAGCCGTGCTCACATGTTGTACGCAGTTAACAATCATATTAATTTAATGACCTTTGATAATGCAGCAGAGCTCGAGAAAATGAAATTCGTTTCACCAAATATACGGTAAGTAAAACTACAGAACCTGCATTATGTCCACTTTTACATTTTCCAGAGCTGTAATACGAATAAAATATGATTCGAAAGCATTTGCTGTTCTGGGACTGAAGTATGGTTGCGATCCTTACAATGAGGCAGAAGCTTTGTTAAAAATTGCTGCAAATCTTAACGTTAACGTAGTTGGAGTCAGTTTTCACATTGGTTCTGGATCGGAAGAGCCTTCTGCGTTTTATCATGCAATAAAAGCAGCTCATTACGTTTTTGAAGCTGCTAAGAGTTTGGGGTACCAGTTTAATCTCTTAGACATAGGCGGCGGTTTCCCTAGAGATGATGAGCTTCTCTACAAGGTTGACGTTATAAGAACGTTACCTAACACGCATTGTTTTCGTTTTTTTTTTAGTTTGGAGAGTACATAAATAGAGCTCTTGATGAATTTTTTTCTGATAAAAGTATAAGAGTAATTTCGGAGCCAGGGGCATATTTTGTAGGGTCAGCCTCTACACTCGCATCGTGCATTTTTGCTGTAAAGAAAAAGTTTAATACGGGCAGATCTGAATTTATTTACAATTATTATATTAATGATGGAGTTTTTGGAAGTTTAAGCGCTGCAGTTTCTTATGATTTAAACATTATCCCAGAGCCTCTTAATGTAAGGTGTTAATTGTATAAATATACACCTGTATTTTCATTTCGCTTAATTGTAAAGAATGATGAAGAGGAGAAATATCCAAGTATTGTATGGGGTCCTACTACAGAATTAAATGATGTTATCCAAAAAGAAATGTTTCTTCCCAAAATGAATTATGGAGATTACCTCATTTTCAAAGCACAAGGAAGTTATAGATATGTAGGTGCTACAAATTTTAATGGTTTAGGCAAACCAGATCTGTATTATATCATCAGCAGTAAGAATTGGTTAGTATAACAACACCTGCCTACTACTTTTTATTGGCATTATTTGTTTAAAGGTTTGCATTACGTGATAAAACTCCTATGTCCAACAAGAATTTCCATATTTTAGTATAAACAGATTAATAATTTACTTTCCTCCTTTCTCTGTAGTCTGGATTGAAATGCTGTTACGTTACTAATATAAAAAATATCTTTGACCTATCAAGAGTCTAGGACTTTTCGCCGAATTATCAAAACGCCGAATCTGTAGTGTAATGTTCTAGAAGGCCGAACATAACCAAAACGTCGACGGCCACTTCACCGAACGCGCGCATTTTGCCGAATTTAAATATTGGACCATTGCGTCGAATGTGGCCAAAACGCCGATAACCGTTACGTCGAATGAGCCAATTCTAGGGAATTTTAATGTTGCGCCATTACGCCGACAATGACCAAAGCGCCAAATCACCTAAGCACCGTAACTATTATTTTATGGCTTAGAACGCCGAAACTTAATAATGTAAGACTAGAGGCGTCACCATTTTTTTCGATTGCAACTAGATGACATAAAAGTCGATAGTAGATAGTAAATCTACTGAAAGGAAAAAAAATTTTGTGTGCTTAATGCAACAGTATTTCATTGTCTT
>JARFJB010001204.1:0-25000 GCA_036346205.1 Vesta saturnalis | reverse complement strand
GTGGTTATTATTATGTGTGTGTGTTTCTTGTGTGTGTGTGTTTGTGTGTGTGTGTATATGTTGTGTGTTGGTTATGTGTGTGTGTGTGTGTGTGTATTGTTATGTGTTTTTATGTGTGTGTTGTTGTGTGTGTGTATGTGTTACTTATGTGTGTGTGTTCTGTGTATGTGTGTTTGTATTTATTTATGTGTGTGTTATGTGTTTGTGTGTTTGTGTGTCGTGTGTGTTGTTTGTGTATGTGTGTGTTGTGTGTGTGTGTGTGGTTTGTTGTGTGTGTTGTGTGTGTGTGTGTGTGTGTGTGTGTGTGTGTGTGTGTGTGTGTGTGTGTGTGTGTGTGTGATTTGTGTGTGTTGTGTTGTGTGTGTGTTGTGTGTTTTTGTGTTTGTTGTGTGTGTGTGTGTGGCGTGTTTGTGTGTGTGTGTGTGTGTTGTGTCTGTGTGTCTGTGATGTGTGTGTGTGTTATGTTATGTGTGTGTGTTGTTTTTATTGTGTGTTGATGTGTTGTGTGTGTGTGTCTTTGTGTGTGTGTGTGTGTGTGTGTGTGTGTTTGTGTGTGAATGTGTGTGTGTGTGTGTGCGCGTGTGTGTGTATGTGCGTGTCTGTGTGTGTCTGTGTCTGTGTGTGTGTGTTATTATTATTATTATTATTTATTAAAACAGTCATTACATCTCTGTATACATATGGACAACGTGCTAATAACTAAAATCTTAATTACATTAACAATGTACTTAAGTTGATTGTTGGGTCTATGTAGCATACTATTCATTAATACACCACTGCTCTTGAAACTGTCCAATCGAATCTTTTCCCAAGTGCCAAGAATAGAACTGAATAATTTACTTTTCAAAGACTTTATGTAAATTTCTTTAAAGATGGAGCGGGCGATTGCTTTTGACATTTAACGTGTGGTGGTAAATCAACTTTGCAAGATTTATTAGAAAATTTAAGTTTGGCGGTGTTGTTCTCTTATTACAAACAATTGATATCCTTGGAGACCAACTCGTTGTGAGTATTCGTTAATTAAAGACGTAATTACTAGCCACAATTGATTTACGTGCTGGCAATTTATAATCATGTCACGAGTCTGCATCCGTTGCATACAAAACTGGCAGTTTCGTGTTTCTGAGGCTGGCATTGAAAAGGATATTAATCGGCCAATCTGTTTTGCAAATCTAGATTTCTAATAAAACCAGGTGTAATTGGATTGAAATATGAATTCAATATGTTTGAAATCTAACCAGTGTGCAGTGATCCGTTGGTCCGATTGTAGTTGGAAAAATTCATAGGTTAGTTGAGATTGTATTGTTTCTTGAGTTTTTCTTTGTTATTACACCGTTTCATGGTATATTGAAGGTAAATTTATTTTAGGTAATGAAGTTGAAAAATTTTGGTACAAAACGTCGAATGAGTGTACTATTCTTTGTAATGGAGTAATAACGCGTCTTGTATAGTTTTATGGGCATGTTTAATTTAATAGCATAGCACTGTTAGTTAACCATGCGCCGTTTGGTCTAAAATCTCCAAATATTGAACCCATAATCTGTCCATCGTGATGAAAGAACTGGAGTCGGTATGTGGTGACAAAGTTGATGGAAATGTGGATATGCTAGAAGGATCAACATTGTCTATTCTTATTTTTGTATTTTGCAAAACTTTAATAAGGTCGGCTATAAAAGGCGATACCAATGGCTTCAGAAATGTATTTGAAGGAAAAACCATTGCCAAGTGTAGCCACATGGATCTGAGCGTTTAAGATTCTTCAATTATTTTAACTCTGTTTTCTGGTAGAGAAAGCTTTTGAGCAGTCCATATTCTCATCGCTCTGATTTTTGAAGGAAGATGACTAAGACCGATACCTCCTTGGTTCAATGGTAAGCATAGATCAATGTTTGATAAATGTTTCCACATAAAATTAACTATTTTATGTTGTAACGCTTTGTTGTTGCATGGATATTTTGTAACTTGTAAAATGTGCAACAGTTTCGGTATTATAACTGATTTATAACTTTTCTTTCCTAATACAGATAGTTGACGATCTGCTTTCCACTTTGGATTGTTCGTCAGAGCATTGTCCAAGAGTTCATATGCTTTGTCTGAGTCTGAGGAACTGTTATTAAAAATTAATACCTAACACTTTTACACTTTCCGACGACCAGCGGAAATTTAAGGGTGAATCGTCCCTGTCCTTCCATTTGCCGACCCAAAACCTTTACATTTGTCGTGGTTGAGTTCTGAACCTGATTCTTTACTGTATAACTCATAAGTATTTTGTATCCGTAAAATCTTCCTCATTGACACAAATCGAGACATCATCTGCATCGATTTATATCTATGGATTCCGATTAGCGTTAATAGGAACCCTCGAAGTCTAAATCTTGATAAGGACAGTAATTCAATACAATTAAATAGAGGACCGGATAAAGGCACCTTGTCTAATTCCTCTTTGAAAATCGATTGCTTTTGTAAGAATTGACCCAAGTCTAATATGCGCTTTTCCGTTTTTATACAACAATTTTAACAATTTATGAAATAATCACTAAAATTCATTTTTTAAAACATGCCATAAGTAGTTGTGTCGAATGCTGTCAAATGCTGATTTTGATCTAAATTTACTATAGCCAGAGGATGTGTTTGCTGGCAAAGTGAATTAACTCTTGTGGAGATGAAAGTCATACATTGATCTATAGGATAGCTTTGATCTGGAGCTAACTTTGTTGATGACATTAGACAACCTTATGGATATAGTTTTAGCTAATATTTTATAATCTGTTGTTAAAAGTGATATAGGTCGCCAATTTTCCAAATTTAATCTATCTCTTTCTTAGGTAAAAGGGTAATTGACTTACTTACTGAGTTTGGTAAATGCATATAATCGATAGCTGACATTATCATTTTATAAAATGGATCTTTCAAATATTCAGAAATAGATATAAAATCTGCAGTTAACCCATCTAGACCAGGTGCGCTTTTCTATTCAATGAGTGCAGAGCGTTAGTTAGTTCATCCAGCGTTATTTTTGTTCTAATGATTTTGTTCAACATTGGATAATTTCGATAGATTATCATACAAGATGCAATTTGTGTTTAGTTTACAGGTTTGACTTTATATTTTCACTAAAATGATTGACGACTATGGACGAGAGAAGGTAAATCTTCAACTGTCTTATTTTGTGGTTTAAACTGAAAGACGTTTAAATGGATGCTCAATATGTGAATTAATGTCGGACGATCTTGATTTATAAGAATATCACGTTTAGTGGCTAATAGCCGTTGCTCAGACGTTCTACGATAGGCATCTTGCCTGATCGATTAATCTCCAGTTGTAAATGGAATTGAATTGTTAAAGAAACATCTTTTGTAACTACTCTCTATAATACGTAATTCAGGTGACGTTTTTGTTTAGTTTGTCGTTGATATAATATTCAATCTTTTATCTTCACTTTTAATTTTCCCATTCACTTAAAATATTTTCTAGGTTTATATACTGAATTTCATTTTGTATAAAGGTTTTCATTGCCTCGGTGAATGATTTATTTTGTAACAACATGTTATTAATTTCCAATAAGGGGTGAAAATTTAATCTTCCGGCTTTTAATAGAAATGCAGAGGGACAGATGATCAGAAAAAGTATGTAACAGCCGCTCGTAATTGTGTACACAAGTTATTGGAGCAATATATTCTGTCTAGTCTAGATGCAGTGTTATTTTTAGTATGAAAAGTATATCTTTACCTCTGTTTAAAAGTCCAACAATCCTGAAAATTCTTCTCAAAATCATTTTGTCAAATAATTTGATAGATCAGGTATCGTTCGATAGATCCTTGTCTGTCCTTTTGTGAATTAAGGCAGTTAAATCGCCTCCTATAATTATGTACTGACTGCTGTTTGAGGATTGTAAAAGATACTTAATTTAGTAAGAATGTCTTTGCCATTGGTAAATTGTAGGTTGAAATATTTAAAACTCCAAACTGAATCATTTAATGACACATCTATTTGATGAAGGTACCTCAACAATTTATGTTTAATCACTCTTAAATTTGTATTTCTTTAAGTGCAATTAGGTACCACTGTAGTCCGATTTTGGATTAACGAAATAAATGTAATCACTGTAACCTCAGTAGAAGGAATATGTGTATGTTTGTTTCTTGAACAAGCAGTATATCGTTATTAAAACTAAGAAAAGTTAGGAGATGGTTCCATTTAAATATCGTTCGTAGACTTTTAGCGTTTATAGTAAAATATTCAGGTCACTTGCCATAATTTTTTTGTTTATTGAAATTGTGTGTTACCATCCTGTCTACCGAAGATGAACGATCAAGATGAACCTCTTATTGATTCAGGAGGCGAGTTGGTGAATTCTTTGCAAGATCTCTCTTTAGATAATTAACCATTTGCATCTTTCCTTAGTTGCTCTTTAGAAACAAGATGCTGCTCTTTTATATTTCATAAGACCATTTATATCATCTGTATAGTCTTGCTGTTTCAAGGCATTACTACATCCTTTAACATTTATCAAAAATCTGAAAAATTTACAAAATCTAAGGAATTATCGTTTCATTCGACCATAATGGCAAGATGTTCATAGTTTTCAATTTCAATTGGTTGTGATAGTTTCCTCTTCTTATTACTGATTTCTCCATATGAGACGTTTGCGGCTTTGCAAATTGCTTCCTCAATTACCAATGTTTCTTCATTTTCATTGACACTGGTATACAGTCTTCTGCTACACTAACAGAACCAGTAGTGGGATGGTTTCTCTTGTTAGATATCATAGGGTTGGATCTTCAGAATCAGAGTGGGTACATTTAGATGCTATGGCCAAATTCCTTGCATTTGAAACATCTGATTTTCTCATCAGAAAGAAAAATTCTATATTCTTCATTTTCAAAATCTATAACAACTGATGGTAAAATCAGTGCATTCTTCAGAGTCTGTAGCTATAAAACTTGTCGACGAAAGCTGTAAACATGACTATTTCCTCTAACCAATTCAGCTCCAATAAATGATATTGAGAGACCAATCGTAAGTTATTTTTTAACTCGTCCTCTATTATGTAATGAGGAATTATGGGTGAAACGTTTGATAAAATTATACGTTTAGCTGGTAATATTAGTTTTCTAGCAGGATAAATATGTCATTAATTTAACTTCGCTTCCATATCAATAAATGTGCAAACAAGGTCTTTAGATGACAAATAAATACAATTCTATTATTGCTCATCCTGGAAGCAAATAAAACGTTCTTTGGTCCAATCATTTTCCCGTTGCTAATACATAATCTTTAACTGAAAGACCTTCCACTGATGAAAAATTATCTTTTTTTTGGAAAGCAGAACTTGAAACAAATTTGAAAACGATCTAGTAGTTTTAACATTTGCATTATCTCTAGATACCGAAATTTCTTGTGATCCTGAAGCATGTTAAAGTGTCAGAACTGAAGCAGGCATTATTGTTAATTTAAATAACACAAACTCTACAAATATAGAACATTTACACAACCGACATGAACATCCAAAGGTATCTGCCTACACTAATGCAATTGTCTTGTAAATATAAATGTTAATAACGATACCTGGATTATAGAAGACCAAATTATTTCCTTTAACCAATTAAGCGTCTTTCGCACAATAATTAAATATAGTCTTATTTATGATTAAAAGTTTTGCGAACGCGTTTATTATAACAACTGTCACTGTCAACTGTCACTACAATTTAACATAATAATAAGTTCATATCAAGAAAAACTCAAAACCATTCCATTTTCACTAAATGTTACGGCATAAACGTCGCACGCACGATTTTCCTGTTCATTTACTACTTTATTTTGTTACTCACAACACTCACCACTCACCTTTACTATAATTTACATATTATCACTCACCATTTTTATTATTAATATTTTTTACATAACACACACACAAAAGTAGGTAGATTGGAGACTTGGGACACCACATTTAAGGTCCCACATTTCCAAGGTTGCCAAAGACCAAGGTCCCCACCGTACCAAGGTCAAAAAAAACGCAATGTTTGACCTAATTACATATCATTACCACAAAACCAAGGTCACAAACCCTTTCCTGTTCCACAATTACAAGGCCATCACTGTGACCTACTTTAAAACCCCGCTTGCCTGTTCCAATAAGGCCATCCGTGCGACCTAACGCGGTTCATGTTCCACAATTGCAAGGTCACAAACCCCACTCGTGTTCCAATTACAATAACATCCGTGTGGCCTGGTTGCCACCTTACCCACTTGTATTTTTTGCCCACCCACAAAAGAAAAAAACGAAATGTTAATATATTTAATTAATGTAGAAACATGTACAAATGTATTACTCAGATATATGATTTTCTTTAGGAATAAAACATTTTGATTTAGTACAAGTGCAGAAGGTCCTCTCCACTTCCGTGTCATTACATCTGCGTGGACGTGGTGCGAGGAGCTGAGCATAAGTGCAATGTGGTGCCCATCGTAGATGTTCCTGTAACGGATTGACATCTGGCTACCATCGGTTTATTCTAACCACACACATGAAACATTCAACCGTATCGTCTGAAGATGTGGAAATGAATCCTGCTGCAGCAAGCGATGAGGGTGAGTGAACTCCAGACCATGTTCGATACGTTAGTAATCGTTTATCGTAACAGTTGTAATACTGAGGATAATAAAAGTTTGGGTCACATGTTAACATCAGCGAAAACAGTTTGATACTGACAGGAAATAATTTATTCTATACAATATATACAATATATCAACATATATATATATATATATATATATACAATATATACAATAGATAAAATAGATACAGTAAAAGACTACTCGTCTCGTAGCACACCTCATCACACAGTATACATGAGTCATCATCGTAGACATCGTATAACTGTGGAGAGGTGCCCTACACGACGAGCACCAATAATACTCGTGCGACAGGTGGTATCGCGCAGTCCAGCGCTCCATATGCATATGATGGTCCACTACGCGGTAATCTCCTGGTTGCAATCGGGCGAAACAGCAATGACACAAATGCATGTAGTCCACCAGATGGTAGCGAACATATATTGATACAATGTAGGCATATGCTGTTACACGGCTTGCCGAAAAGTGCTCGCGTATTATCTTGCTCAATTCGGCATACCACGCTGAATTCCACTGAACCAGTTCATAATTATTTCGTAGCACTTTGGTTATGGAAGCCGGTAGTATTCCTTTCTTTTCAAAATTTACCCAGTTCGGAATTAATTGACATGTCCGTCGTGTAGTAATTTGAAATAAGGTTTGTAGTTGGTACACTGCAGGAGTCTTCCAATCGTCTTGCACTGGAGTAACTGACATAGTGAAGATCGGTAGCTATGGTATATGTAAACACCCCTCCCTTTAAGTATACGAATAATACTGAGGGGGGGTATGTAATGTAGTGAACTTGTTGTGGCAAAGTGGAACGGGGAACAACCTTGGAAATTAGTATGCCTAGGAATCCTTGAAGTAGTGGTGAATACAAGGTTGGAAAAAAAATGAGAAACAGCCTTGAACGAAAAGAAAACCTTGAAAAGGTGTAACCGACAAGACCGCTAAAGCAATGTGTGGTATAATCGTGAAGGTCACGTAAGTAGCCTTGAGGAGGAGACATAGTGGGGAGAGTGTCATATATAAAAGAGAGGGAATGTATGTAAAGCCAGTAGAGCAGTTTGAACCTTCAAACGTAAGCCTCTACCCAGCCTAAGCGCTTTGTGATTTTCATTACAATCGCTTAACCTCGCAAAAAGGACCTAGCGTTTTCGCTCATCGTTCCGGTTCCGGCATCGTGATCTTCGCCGCTTCGGAGGTAGATCTGTCACTGCTTGCATACAGATAATACGAAGGAGCGGTCATCAGTAGAGGAGCCACAGCCTAGCCGCAAGCAGGAGCCGCCGGGATATCAGCAGCAGAAGCGGAAAAACTCCAGGACACCACCAACAGCAGGATCGTCGTCGGGTCAAGGTCAACGTAATTAATAGGTATAATTAATAAAGAATTTTAATTACTTTGTTGTTTCTATTTTAACTGTGGAATTCCTCCATTTCGAATTGGGTCTCTGATTTCCAAGCCTTTTTTCCTCGGGGTGTGAGGCTGCACCTCGGCAGAGACCCGGCCTTTCATAAACACATTTTTTAAATTTCTTTTCTTATCCTACTCAAAACCTAACTAACAGCCAACCGATATGGTGAAGCAAGGTCGCACCGAGCTACCGTCAAAGTTGTGTCCCCTACCCCGACGCCGTCCGTCCACCACACCACCACCCATTACACAATCCTACGCACACACATCGTTTCACCTCCACCTGCCTCACGTACACGCTCCCATTCAATGCATCTTCCATATCCACCACATCCACACACTCTTACATCTAACGATCCCTCTTCCACAAAACCATTCAAACCGCTCACAAACCTGCTCTTACCTACACCCGCTCCACACATACACCTGCCTGATACCTACACCCGCACAATTCTCCTAGCCACACCTTCTCAACCACCTACACCTGCCTTGAGTCCTAAACCCGCTTCACCCAATACTATACCTACCCACATCCTCGAGATATTGCATCCGCAATATCCCATCCACCCAAAAATCCTTATTCAACTCCTTCAAATCCCTCAACCTTCCGTGGTTGAACTTGACGTTCAACCACAACCACCTGTTCTTAGAGACATCCTCTCCTTCCGGATGGTACGCAGCTTAGGCTGCGACACCATTTCGGCGATCCTACCGTTTTAACTCAACTCTCCGGCCACGTACACCCAACACCACTCCTAGAGCTCCCTCCTTTCCTGCGTGATTCGTCACGTAGATAAGGACATCCTAGCCCAAGAGATCCTCGATGCGATCGATCTTAAAAGTGAAGAAGGCCGTTCGTATCATCTCGAAGGCCACAACACCCATCCCTCGTCCGGATCATCACTCCTTCCCAAACCATAGTACCTCCTCGCACAAGGTGTCGTCATGTTCGGGCGACGCTTCATGCGAACCTCTAATCCTCAACCGCTGAGTATTGCTCCACCTGCGCAGATGGGGCATACCGCGGAGGAGTGCCCTTGATCCATCCGGTGTAACTGTGGCGGAAGCCACAGATCCTGCAAAACCTCGGCGAACCCAAAGTGTAACAACTGCGGGGAGCCCATCCTACCCTTTAGTGCCAGAAGGGCGGGAACCTCCCAGTTCTCCGTCACAGATGGCAATCCTCGATCCCATCATGTCTGACGAGTCTGACTCGGAAGACACCATCCATCAAACCTATCCCCGACACCGATCCGTCTCCATCAAATCCTTTATCCAAGTCCTCAAACGCTCTCCTAGACCTGTTTCACCCACCAACGCCAGTTTTCCGAACTCTCAATCCCTATCCTCAACTTCTTCCAACGGCAGATCAACGTCTGCGTAGCCGGTACGCGGAGGAAGGTCGCCGTAGTCCCCAACCCCTTCCTTAAACGCCCTTATTCCTAATGGATATCAAACAGGGACCATTAATGCCAGGGGCGTTCGCCGGAAACGTTCCTACTAAAACACTTTCTTCACACACACAACGTTCACGTCCTCTCAATCACTGAGACCAAACTTTCCACAAATGTACACTTCAACTTAACACCTATAATACCTTCCGTAACGATAGGCGCATGGAACCGCCCTCCTAATCAAAACTGTTTCTCCACTCCATTTCAATTACCCGCGTACTGAATTGTCGCTGCAACGGTGCACTTACTCCTATAGTATTCATATCCTACAATCCACCCCACAATACACTTTCTGATGACCTATTAGTATATGCCTCCAGCCTCCCAAATGCAGTCATCTTAGGTGACTTCAACGCCCGCCATATTCAATTCGGTGACACCGCAACAAATGGAAACGGCAACAGGCTATCATCTGCTCTGTTGCAATTGCCTTTGTTGAGGATCGTCAATACAACCTACGTATTTCGACCACCTAGGTGCCTCAAATAGATCATGTAATAGTTTCAGAACCAATAGCTCACTACTTCGACCGTGAGTGCTTTCTAGGCACCACAATCACTTCGATCATATTCCTCTTCTGGTCAAAACCTCATTTTGTCCAGCTCCCCCAATACCTCCTCAAAACACAATCATTAAAGATTTTTCAAATGCAGACTGGAATGTGTTCGCCGAACACATCTCCAACAATCTTCCTTCACCCGAACTTCAAACCACCCAAGATCTCGAGAGAGCCGTTAGGACCTAACCTCCGTAATTACGGAAGCGGTCGACACCTCAGTTCCACTTAAAAATATCGACATTTCAAAAAAACCACTCCCACGACACATTGTGAACTGGATCAAAGAGAAGAGACGAATCTATCGTCAATTCTTGAGATCTAGGGATCCGGCTCAAAACCGAATATAACCGCCTTAACGCCTTAATCAGGCGAAACCAATAAACACACAGAAGATTCCTGGGCTAAAGCCACTTCCCAGTTAGACTATCGTGACGGTAAACGCTTTTGGCAACAGTTTGATAGACTGACCAGAAGGAAAGCTAACCCAAATCCCATCTAACCGACCCCCAGGGCAACCTAATCTCCTCCGACCAAGGAAAGGCTGATTTCTTTGGTCACACCTCAATCACATTCCAATCCCCAATGATCCCCAATTCAATCCTGTGTTCAAGGAATTCCTCGAGAACCGCCTCGAGGAATTCCGATAACCTTCGAACCCCTACTAGATAACCAGAGTCCTTTCTATGCTCCAATTACGCCCGATCAAATCAATATTTATTTAAAAAGAAAAATTCAGCCCCAGGCCACGACGGCCTGAATAGAAAAATCTTGCACCACCCGACCCATGCCTCCAACTCTTGCAAATATCTATAACAGATGCCTAACCTCCCTTCCGACGGATTGGAAATCGGCCTCCACCGTCATGATACCAAAACCTCACCGACCTAACCTCACCTAATTCCTATAGACCCATATCTCCTGAGTTGCCTCGAAAATGCTTCGAGCAAATTCTAGCCAGGCGGCTCAGGAACACCAGATTTAACGACCTTCTTCCTAATAGCCAATTCGGCTTCCGTCCAAACCGAACGTGTCACGATCCCTTGTTGAAGCTGCTTACCGAAACCACCAGAGCATTCAACCAACAATGCAATCTGGCTGTGTTCTTGGATATTAAGCAAGCATTTGACAGGGTCTGGCACCGGTTCCTTCAAAATCCGAAACGTGAACATTCCCGAAACCTTCTCCAAACTCCTGCTTTCACCTGACCAATCGATGGTCAGTGAAAGTAAACCTTCAGATCCTTTCAACCTCAGCGGGCGTTCCGCAAGGTTCTGCCTTAGCCCCATCCTTTACACCATCTTGCCAGACATCCCCAAGTCACCAACCCGGATAGTCGTCGCGCAGTTTGCAGATGACACCGCCTTCTGGTCGGTTAATCGGAACAGCAGACGGCCTCAACCGCATTCCAAAACCCTTCAGAACTTTTCCAACTGGGCCAACCGATGGAGAGTCTCATTAACCCCTAAACCCAAGCCATCCTTTTCCACCACCCTAACTACGTCGAAGATAAATTCCCAAACCTATCCTCCAGAAATTCTCGATCACCATAAACCAAGAGAATCCCCTTCAAAACCAAATTACATATCTTGGCATCATATTCACGAGAACACTCAATTGGCTCGATGTCAGAAAACACTAAACAGAATTAGAAACCGTGCAAACCTACTGGCGCCTCCGGGTCGAATCAGAGGTTGCCACCCCAAACACTCAAACACATACAAAACCTACATCCGCCCTGTTATGGATTCCGAGCACCAATTTATACAAACATAAACCCTAACCACCTTTCCATATAGCATCCTGTGAACGCCGGATCTTTAGACGTATACAGGCTACCCTTCAGGTACCCAGGCCTCACAACACAACACGCAAACATACCAACAATCACCAACAGAATCCAAACACTCCAGAAAAACTTTACACAAAAGAATTTTCGGCGACACCATCCCAACCAGAAATCCTCATAACTTCCTACACCTACCAACCTCCCAAATTGGAAAAAACCCAAGCGCAAATTTAAACCCGCGATCCTAACCCAATTATTGGACGACATCCCATAGGAGATAGAAAGGGCCCTCGACAATACATATGACTCCGCATGTCAATTGGATAACGACCACGCAAGGACACCGGCCAACGAATCAATCACACTTCATATACACTTAAGCAAACCTAAACCTAAATATTCAAACCGATATTAACTTTTTACACCAATAACACTCAAAATAAATAAATTTTTTTTTTTTTACACCAAAATAACACATTCATGATTGTCAACCACGCAATTACAAAAACAGCGCATCACCAACAACAATGGAATGACCAGGGCTGAAGAGGGGAACCTTGAGCAGTTACGATAAGAATATAGAAAGAATAAGAATAATAAGCATACTAACCATAAGCATGAGCATACTAACCAAAAAAAAAAAAAAAAAAAAAAATGTAAAGCCAGTATCGTATATAATGGATAACATCGTACGTCAAGCCATAGAAAAGGCGAAGATTATCGGTGCTATAAGTTCAAGTAAATATTGCGATATTTTGCTTAATAATGTGCATTATTTCTTAAATAAAAGTAAAACAAAGTTTGTTAGTGTCGGTCTATCACCCAAATTTGGATTTGAGCCAGTCGTAAAACTCGGTGGATCGAAGAGTGGTGGAGTGATGTTTGACAAGCAGGAATGGCGTATACTTATGGATAATCAAGGGGTAATTACTAATTATTTCTACAGTCCTGAAGGAACATGGCTACGTACCAAACTGGGATCGAAGACTGTCTCGTACGAAAATATTAAGAAAAAAATTATAGCCTCTGTGATAGTGAAGAATTGATGTCTATTTAGGATGGGTGTCTATAGAACAGTTATGGAAGCTTTTGAAGATAATATATTACCGATTGGAGTTGGCAGATACTGTGAACTTTCCAGAGTTTTATAAAAACCTAATAAAGTCGGCAGGGCAATTCCTGAATGTAACATTCACCAAGTTATAGGTCCATTGCATGATGTATTTGAGGTCAACATAGCCTGCCTTCTGGAAATGGAAGAATTTGCCAAGGAGAAACTATATATGGATATGGATCTTGCCAAACCTATAACTGAAAGGGGGTAACCGCTTGTAGTCAATAGTGGATAGTATTAGATGTTAGTCAATATGTGGATGTGTTATAGTGCGGAGTCGTGGCCTAAAGCTGTAGATTGTGTTAGTGCAGTCCAAAGACTAATATGCCAGTTACAATCATTAGAATTCGATGCTGATCATGAAAAGTGTATGGAATGGGTAGATTTAGTGATACTATTTAAATAATCTAGTTAATAAGTATGGGGAGGAATACGCCTTTGTGAAAAATACTTAACATCGCATGTAGATGATATAGAGTGTATTTGTTGTATAAAGCGATTAATAGAAGACCTTAAAGAAATATCATTGGAGCAATTTATACACGAAATAGAAAGATATTTACCGAATTTTGAGCCATCAGATGACGACTCACCCAGTGAAGAAGGTGTGCATTAATGGGTCCAAAAACGTAGTTCACTACATAGTAGTATGGGAGTTGCGCACAGACATGCGCGAAAAGGAGAATGGGAACAAATAGCTAGAGATTCTGCACGATTTAAAAAGAATAGATGACTGTGGTAATATAATTTCACCAATCCTCGAAAAACAGCATCGTGAGTGTTGTTTGTCAGACGCTTTAGTATTGGTATATATATATATATATATATATATATATATTTTTTTTTTTTTTTTTTTAGGATAGTATTAATAAAAAGTAAAAAAGATCTGTTTATTGCATAAATATTACAGTATATAAATTTAAGGAATTAGCGTATTACAAATGTCTTTGGTAGAAATCCAGGAGTTGGAGAAGTATCAAACCCAACCACTTAACGAATTTATTCCTTGACGTCGGATGACACGTTCAACTAGATGAATGTCTGGATGTTTAACACTTTGAGTTCGGGCTCATAGAACCGACCTTGAATCTCTTCATCTCGACTATCACGTAATTGTGGTGAGTTTAACGTTTAACTGTTGATATTCGAAAGACTTGTAACCCAATTAGGTGTTAACCCCTTAGAGAATATTTCTATGTTTGCTAATGCGTACATGTTCCCCCTTTAAATTTAGGTGTTTTACGGTCAAGAATTTTTTGACATTTTAAATGTTTTGAAATAGATGCATATTTTTTCCGATACATCTACCGGTTTGTATCCAGTTGTTCTATGCTTTCTTGAATTATACTCGGCGACAATGTGCGGTAATAGATAGCCACTTATTCCTTGCATGCTGAAGGTTTTCCACATTATTGCTTTAATATTTACACGTTCGACTATACTACTTTTCAAGGTGGAATAACTACTGTAATGATTGATATTAAATTTTTCATTACTTTTAATTCAGCATTATAGAACTCAGTTCCCAATCAGTTTGTATATGTGGGTGTCCTTTTCAAACCAGAAAAAGTTTATCCATTATCCCGACCAGTTTACCATTCTTGCGTTTGATGGGAAAAGCCAGACATATTTAGAGAATGCATTTATTATTACTAAAATGTATCGAAATCCTTTATTCATGAGCAATGGTATCATTTCCACTAAATCAGCTTGAAATAGATCATTTAAACCTTTTAGTACAACACAACGCCGCGGAAAATTTCTTCTTGCAGGTTTGTGCAGTTCTTCAACAACATCGGCTTTACTCATTTTTGCTTTGGATTTTACTACGAACTCTACGTTGAATATCGTTGCAGTTGAAAACTTTACAAACGTCGGCATGATTACACGAATTACATCGTTCCTCTTAAGAGGTTGACCAATTAATCCTTTGCCAGCTCAAAGTTTGTACCATCTATGTTAAGCTCAAGACTTGGATGACCCACCTGCAATGTACTATAGTGCTGTTTTACAGGGATAGGTATATTGATCACCTACGCCGGTAGATAGACTAATTGTCTTCTTTGCGGCGATTCCAGAAAATGAAATGAAAGTTTCATAAGACAGATCGCTATGATGAACAATATGTTTCCCAAATTTATCCACTGTCACTTGATGATGAAGATGTCCGCCAAATTTATCTATTGGCATCACTGGTGGACATATAGTACTATCTGTAGTGATAGTCGTCGTAACAATGAAAGGAAATGACTATAGTGGTAAGGTTTATAACAAGATCTGTTACTTTATTACTTTTGCGTTACGTAGTTCATCAATTATATATATTATTTCATTGTGATTGCTAGTATTTCCGGCTGACATAGATCCTAATAATTCCCTTAACCAATCGACCAACTTATTAGGATTATTTCATGGTACAAACTCAATAGGTTTATTATTGTATCGCAATAGCTGCAGTCCACCACGTCTTTTGGATATAGAAGTTGTTCGAGATCTGGTGGCTGGAGGTGCAATAGATGATGTGGCAGAACGTTTTCTGGGCTGAAGAAATGGTTTAATGATTTCAAGGTACTTCTTACTATTAGTTCCTCGGATTTGATCATCAGGGTTATAATTACATCGGGCAGCATGCGTATGACGCAAAATGTCATTGTAGTGCTGTAGATCCCTCTTTTTGTATCCCGTAGGAACTTTTTTAAACAGTAGTTCATATAATCCCGGTGTTCCCTCATAGTCTAGGGATGATCCATCGGGAAGAGCGATTCGCAAATTTTCTCCAACAAAATCTAGTTCAGCATCGCCTATAAAAAATTTCTCTTCTTCAGGAATAAAATGCACACCGTACGTTAAGTCATATTCATCTTCGGTATCTCTAAAGATACCTTCGACGTAGTATTTCGCTAATCCTTGGTATTGATTAAGATACTCTTCAAAGGCGGGTTGAGATCCAGCAGCTAGTAATTCCGATTTCAATTGTTGTAAAGTCGGAATTTCCACCTCGTCGTCATGTGTGACATCAGCAATTACAGATTCCTGTAGAGGTGTGGGAATGGTGTCAGGAACAATAGTACGAGGCTCCTTACGTATTCTAGAAGTTTTCGGTGTATAATGTAAAAATACTTCATTTTCATGTGCAATGGACTCTTTTGTTCCGACTTCTGGCGTAAGGGGTTCAGCTTTGATGAGAGAACCATCATTTTTAGTAATTAATTGTTTTAATGGTTGTGTGATAGGTTTAAAGTGTGCCTCCATTGCACGTTCTGTAAGTGCAGTATCTTCTTTCAAACTAGCATATTTCTGTTTCCACTCTTGCGAGCACGCAAAATGTCTTGTACTAAGCACTCCTCCATTACGACTGTACGTTGACAGTCCTACTAGTTTATTTATAATGCAATGAAACAGTCAAATCTCTCACGGTAACGACCGTTATTAACATCGCTTTCTTTATCAATCACAAGAAATCCGAATTTATCACGCCAGCAACAGCAACACAAGTCTTTAAATCTATCAAATGACATATCAACATTAACGTGATAATCATACACATGCTTGAGATTAGTGTGATCTTGTTGAAAAAGAACAAGTAAATTCGCATTATCACGTATAAGCTGTTTTGGAATTGAAGAATACGTTTGACACAGATAGAAACAATCATTATTTCGATGTCTGCCAAAACAAAAATGATCTCTAATTTCATTTTGTTTATGACATGCTACATCATCAAAAATCATTATTGAATTTTTACGGGACTCACTAGGATATAACATCACTATTATCACTGTATTCGAAATACCTAATTTCCTTTATGGGTGCCAGTAACTCCGCAGGTACTGGTATTTAGGTTGGTATAAATTTGCAATATATAAGACATTTTCAAAACGTAACCATTTGGATGTTCTAATAAGCTAATCATAACATTGGTTTTTCACAGCCGGATGGTCCGACGATTATACCTCGTTTACATCCCTTTTAGTAAACCGCGGTGTTTAGAGTACTGCTTCCTTGTTAGAGTAATGTCATAATTTTTGATAGGTAATTCTGTATCTTGCGGAATGAAACGGATGTCACCCATTATGGTACTAAACCACGACTGGTATAACGCTTCTATATATACACACCACGTGCAGAAAGTAGTTTAGTAGTGAAGTGTCAGTCAGTGTGGTATGAAGTATACATCCCAGCGTCAGAGGAAAAAGAAGGTTCAGGATTAATTAATACTTTAATAAATAAATTACCCGTGGAGTTGCATATACCCGGATATCGATATTGTGGGTCAGGCACCCGTTTACAAAAACGATTAGCTCGTGGCGACAAAGGTATTAACGCATTGGACGAAGCGTGTAAAGAACACGATATTGCATACTCCCAGTCAAACGATCTAGGACAACGACACATAGCAGATAAGACTTTACAACAAAAAGATTGGAATAGATTTCGTTCTACCGACGCTACCTTTGGAGAAAGGGCAGCTGTATTAACCATAGCTGGTATAATGAAAGGAAAACGGACAATGGGAATGGGTGGCAAATCACGGAAAGGACAAAAGAAATTGGGAATGGGAAATAAATCACGACGAAGGAAGCATTCTCGCAGAGCAATTTCGTTTAACAAAGCAGTCCTTCTAGCCCGACGTCGTGTTGGTGGTAAACTTCGATCATCTTTAAAATCGACAATACAGCAAGCCTTGAGCGCTCTAAACCACAAAAAATTATGTCACCCAAGAGCAGAATATTGCCAATACCAAAACGTGGGGGATTCATACCTCTTATTCCCCTCTCTGCAGCATTAGGAGCTTTAGGGTCTCTAGGTGACGGTGCTGCGGCAGTCGCAAAAGCGGTAACTGGCCCAAAATCTGCGACAAAAACTTTAGACGAAACCAAACGACACAACCAAGCAATGCAAGCAGCTGCATTAGGAAAAGTTTTATACATAAAGCCATATAAACGAGGGTTAGGTATACATTTACAACCGTATTCAAAAAACTTCCACTGAAGCAACAACGTCACGCCTTAAGTAATGTTGAGCTACCAAAATTTGTGGAGCAATTAAAGATTCCCTATTTTAGAGGGATATACATGCGAGATAACTTACCTACAGGAATCCATGCGAATGAATGTGGTATTGTGAATCTGGATGATCAAACTAACAAGGGTACACACTGGACAGCTTACATTAAGCGTAACGGGCATATTACATATTTTGATAGCATAGGACATATTAAACCACCCTTTGAATTACTCCACTATTTTAAAAGTGATGGTAGCAGAAACACAATTGAGTATAATTTTGCCAAGGTTCAAGATTTTGATACATACAACTGCGTCATTTAGTCTTACACTTTTATATGACTACTCGTACTGATTTTCAGTAGTCGTTACGTGATCGTAATGTCGTACACATTTACATTTACCGGCAAAAGTGTATCTTGCAAGCAACCTTTAATCCACCGATTTTTCTTGAGAATGAGTCGGAATACGTAATGGGATTGACTAGTTTTGAATCTTTCAATACTATACAGAATGTTACTTCAAAGAATAACCAACTCGTATTTGGAAACGATAAAATTACAATACCACCAGGATCATACGAAATCGCGGATGTGAATAAATATATTAATGAGTTAGTGAAAAGATCGAGAGCATTTATGCATTTACAAGCGAATAATAATACTATGAAAGCAAGTATGAAAGCAACCCATTACATTAACTTCAATGTGGAAAATTCGATAGGACCTATGCTGGGATTTAATAAAACTGTTTACCAGGCTCAGAAAGTGCATACCTCTGATACTCCTATTAACATTATCAAAATTAACTCATTAATTATCGAGTGCAATATAACAAGTGGTAGTTTTAAGAATGGTGAAACATCACACATAATTCATCAGTTCTTTCCCAGTGTACCAGCGGGGTATAAAATAATAGAGTCCCCTCAACATGTCATCTATCTCAATTTAACGGGAAAGTCATAACGATAGGACTACATTTAAAGAAAATATGGTGACGCGCTATAACACATGTGCATGTACCCAGTGCAAATCAAACTATAAAAGATCAAAGTGTGGAAAGGTCAGTAAGCGTTCAGCGACCCAAAGCATTGACACCGCAGAACAAAGCATTATTGGAAAGTCTCGGCTTTACAGTACTACAATGAGTATATTAAACGTTAATGAAAAAGTTGTCGTTGATAATGCTATCGTTAATTCCGAACTGCACACCCATCAGCCATACACTACCAGATTTGGAAACAATGATGAAATCAGGATACCCATTCAGGAAGACATGTGCACTCTACCATCCGAAAGCTATGTCTACGTAGAGGGACGATTATTACGTCAGGATGGTACTGTCTCTAACACCGCAAGCTTCGTTAATAACGGTATCGCATTTTTATTCAGTGAAATTAGATATGAAATGAATGGAATAGTGGTAGATTCCGTAACGAAAGTAGGATTAACGTCGACAATGAAAGGATTGGTATCATTGACGTCCAATGATCTCGCCGTCATGAAAATGCAGGTTGGTTTCCTACTGCAAACAGTACACTAACAAATGCTCAAGGATACTTTAACGTTTGTATACCGTTGAGAATGCTACTTGGCTTTGCCGAAGATTACAATAAAGTGATTTTGAACATTAGACAAGAACTGGTATTAATTCGTAGTAACATTGATACCGACGCAGTAATTTCAACTGTAGAAGAAGCATTAAAAGTTAACATAGATAAGATATATTGGAAAGTTCCACACATCATTCCAGCATTAGCAGAGGAGTTGGCGTTAACGAAATACATTGATAAAAATGTAAATACGCCAGTAGCATTTAGAAGTTGGGAAACCCACATATATCCCGCCGTTCCAGCAACAGATAAGCATACATGGGCAATCAAAACATCTACTAGTATAGAAACACCTAGATACATTATTATAGGATTTCAAACTGGGCGAGAGAATAATGTTATGCAAGATACGAGCAGATTCGATAAATGTGCACTAAATAATATTCGCGTGTTCCTGAACACAGATTGTTATCCGTATGACAATCTCAACGTTAATTATGATAACAATTGCTTTGCTACGTTGTATGAAATGTTTGCTAAATTCCAAATGTCGTATTACCAAAGAGAGGGCAACCATTACTCACCCCACGCAATTTACCACAGCTGCACCGTTGATTGTCGTCGATTGCTCAAATCAAAAGAAGCATTACACTTCTAAAGCAGTAGTTCTTCGTGTGGAGTTTGAAACAGCGGCAAACATAGCTGCCAATACGACAGCATACTGTGTTATACTCCACGATCATTTAGTTACATACAACGCGTTAACCAAAGCAGTACGACAGTAATACAATGACCGTCATAGTCGATGTACAAGGGTTTAAAATTTCAAAAGCTTTTATACCAAAAGAACTCGCCATTTATAATGGGAAACAAATTGCCCATTTTATTTTTAAATCACCGTATCCCTGGCATACGTTGGATGCAGAGAGTCGTCGTCAAGCTACTTGGTTAATGCATAACCAGCACTGTATTAAATGGGAAGAAGGTATACACCACCACACCACTTTCGAAGAATGCTCGAGAGATTGATTCAGCAACAGATTCTGTCTATGTCAAGGGCAGAGAAAGCAGATTACATCAGAAAATTTGTGACCCAGCCTGTTATTGAACTTGAGGAAAGTCCACTCTTCCTGCTATGCAACCCGTTTGTTACTTTCATTGTAAATCATTATGTTACTGTGCTTTGAGTCTGGTATACTATTTATATAATACATATATAATGCAATAAGTCTTGTACACATTTTTTAATAAAAAAACATTAAAAGTTGTACGCAACACCGCTTGAGCACAATAAACCAAGTTATTAAAATTAATTGCATATTAAAATTAAAATTGGATAAAAGAAGAGCCAGACAATCTAGCAGACGAAAATAGACAAAAATAACTAAATAGACTAACCAGAGTTAAAAAACAGCTTTAAGAGACTGGAAAATAAACATTTAATGAATTTGTTAGTTCTTTGTCCCCTTCTGCAGATAACAACTACAACCTTGGAAGACGACAAAGAAATTAAAAATGTCGAACTCCTATTCCACCGATTAGAAAGGCTGACATATGCAAGAACAGATGCTGAAAAAGCGACATGTTTAGAACATCTATCAACGATATTCAGACCGCTATAGCTACTACTCCTGAAGAGGAACAAGTTACTGATTACTTACGAGCTCTCAATAAACCCACCAATACAACCTTCTGAAGAAATCAAAACTGAAATTCTGCATCTAAACAGCAAAAGGCCCGGTATGACCTAATCACTGCCAAACCATTGAAGGAATTGCCACACAAAGCTATAATGTACATACAAATTTTCAACGCCTTAAATGCAATACTTCCCAATGCTATGGAAATTTGGCCAAATTATCAATACTGAAACAAAACACGAATTACGTCTTATAGGCCATAACGCTGCTACCAATACTATCAAAAAGTATTTAAGACTAATAAAAGAATGACAACCATAATCGAAGAAGAAGCATACCGCATCAATTTGGGTTTCGACAACAACACTCAGCATTAGAACAATTTCGAGTTGAATGAATCGAAAATTTTGAAGAACAATACTGTGTTGCGGTTTTCATCGATGTCTGCCAACGTTCGACCGTTTGGCACCTATACAAATCAAACAGTCTCTGACACCAGTACTATCTTCTACTTAAATCATTTGAATGACAGGTATTATCAGGTAAAATACGGCGAAAGCCAGTCTGGATTATATTCAATAAAGGCAGCGTTCCTCAGGGCAGTTCTGGACCAACTTTATATCAAATTTTACAGCTGATCTACCATGCAATGACAACGTAACAACGTATTCGCTGACGATATCGCGTTAGTTTCCATTCTAATGAAGTGCGTCCAATTACAAAATTGTCTGGACAACTACAAAATGGTTACACACCTGAATCGGATCAACGAGGACAAATCTACAGCTATCACGTTTACTACAAAACACAACTCTGCTCCTCAGTTACACTCAATGGTATCAAATCCCCACGAAAACGAACTATCTCCGTAACTTGACAGACGTTTAACATGGAAAACCATATAACAAAAAACGAAAGCAACTAGACGCAATGGTGAAAAAGATGTACTGGCTTAAAAAATCTAAATTAGCATTAGAAAATAAAGTGTTAGTTACAAAACAGTTTTAGTTCCAGTGCATATGGCATCCACTTAGGGTAAAAAACATCAAATATTGAATTTTAGATTCCAAAGTAAAACTCTTCGTCAATGACAGTGCAATAGTTCATCAGCAATAAGACACTTCATGAGGATCTAAAATCCATGGATCAAGATGAAGTTAAAGACATAACCACCTATATCGACCAATAAAAACACCCTAATTGTTATGCTCAATTTACTAGACAATACTAATTCCATCAGACTAAAGAGACTTAAAACGTTGGATCTTACATAAATTAATTATTAATTATTATTATGTTAATATTTGAGGTATCGCCATTCCCTCCTCATGTCCATTAGTTTAGATTAGTTGTACTACATCAAATTTGTTTAGCCTGCGGCTAGTTGTAAATAATTGCATATCATAATAAAAAAAAACATTTTTAATAAAAAAATAGTAAATAGTCATTCTCGTATTTTTTTTATTTATATCACACAATTTGTATAGCATATATTCTCCTACTAACGAATTAGTACATAATATTAATATATGTTAAACAACTAAAAGAATAATACAACTTATTATTAATATTAGTTTCATTATGGAGAGAATATAGGAAAGAAACTAGCAAGTGTCAGTACCCAAACTATTCTTCTTCCGGTTAATATAAATTCATTTGCTTAGCAACCGGCAATAGTTCGCTCAACGGATCAGCATTCTCCAATTCCGGTATTCGCCAATGCCCCCACGCCAATGTAGAACACGTATCACCTAGTCGATATCGTTTGTCATCCTGGGACCTAAAGGCAATTTTGTTTAACATTTCGGTATATATATATATATATATATATATATATCATGTAAGGTTGATCGAAACACAAGCATTTTACACATTACTGTTTTATCAGACCCCTCCGCAACCGCTTTGTAGTCTACTTCCGTCAACACTTTCTGAATAACAACTTTCTTAACACCTTTCGCTTTCTTAACAACTTCCTTATCAGCAAGCTTTAGACAGTATGACTTCGATCCAGCACCATAAAAATAATGAATCGCTTTCCTGCGTACTCATCTTTCATTCGTCCAACGACGGAAGCAGTCGTAGGAATACCATGCAACTCATTTTGATAGTTGGAAGTATCATATTCGTCTAAATTATTTCGCATGTGTACATACATATCATCAGTTACTATCTCCACAATCAAAGAATCCGTGTCAGTATAGAGCAACGTGACATTCTTGCCATAATGAGCTCGTAAGATATCATAAAAAAACCAATACATTATAATTTTGGAAAGATCTAAAATACTGAATCCGTCATAGACGGGTTTGTCGTACGTAACTACCTGTTTCGACAATTCCGCCGCAAACAATTTATCAGTGAATTGAATAAAATTTTTAAATTGCGGTTTTGCAACGTACCGTGCTAGACCTACTCGACGACCGTTATTTTCCCAATGTGTTAACAGTTTAATAACTCTTCGTTTATCGACATTTCCCATTGTTTTACCAAACACGCCATTATTCATAATTTTATAGAAATCCTTTTCGAACTTGTTCTGTGCTGTGCTGCGGAGAGCGGTATTAAGGTACTACGTATGGTATTAGCCACGGACTCTGACGAAAGCGTAAAACCCTATGAATACGAGTAACAATTAAGCCATGCTCTATACATTGTTTTAAATAGCGGTAATGTATAACGTAGTTGGTCTTATCACACAGGTTAGGGATTAACTTCTCCTCCTGGGAATGTGGTGCGCAGATCATTTCAGGACAAAACGGATAATCGTTGTGTTCGTCATGCAGATGGTGGGGATAATGTATATCAACCTCCAGTACAAATCCAACATCGGCGTCATCATCAATCTTTAATACGTCAAAGTGATCTATTTCCTCTTGAGGTAACCACATAAACCCATCGTGGGGCAGGTATTGCTTCATACTCCATCCGTATAAATTCGTGGCATCTAAATATTGTAAAAACACTTTCGGTTGTTTAGGATCATAGTTTGGAACAAACTCGTTATTAGCGATGCTTCTCCGCTTGATACAAGTACTTACTCCACCCCGAATACCTTGTTTAAAAAGTGATACATATCCATATCCGTCAGTAATTCTAGCTCTACTTTCGTACATTTCAACATGGCATCCCACGCCAATCCAGGCAAAGTGACATACTGTGCAGGTTCTAACCCATACACACCCATACATAATCTCCTAAAGTTTTCAAACACGTCAGCCAATAACAACACATCTGATTTTAAATAAATATCAGCATAATCACCTAGTGTATTACACTTAAAGTGATACGCGACAGTATTCGTCATCGGAAATATTTGCATCGCGCATTTTATCGTAGAATTTGTCATATGATGGCACCGTGACGTCGTTCAATTTACTAAAGCTGTCTACGTACGCATAAGGAAACTACCTTTCTTTCTCACTAAGTTGAAGTCGCTATCATTACTAAAATATTTCCGTACCTCCATACATTGATCATCTGATAAATTCTGAGATAGAGTATCTAAGGATGCAGCCATGAATCTACAACTATCGACGAAACGTAAATTAATGTATTTCTTTTCCTGATACCATGACTGTTTACATATTCATCAACAAAAATGTGCTTACCAAACGTTATATATTTTCACTGTTAACCGGAAGTACGGTAATTTCTTCCGTTTCACTCGCTAACTGTTTAATGAACAGGTGAACATCATAACCACTGAGATTATGTAGAAAAACGGGAGAAATGTAGGTACCTGATAGTTTAAGTTACACGTTGAATTGCTGCACCACGATACTTACCAGTAACGGACGTGATCTCGTACTTTCGGTTGTCGGATCGCCGTAAATTTGCTTGTAACAACATACA